>QXVZ01010871.1:0-10612 GCA_008931825.1 Phallusia fumigata | reverse complement strand
TTTACTAACTAAAAGTCAAGCATGCAAGATGAGCTATGGTTGACTGAACGAAGCTTGTTAGGAAACCCGCTTTGTACTTACCTAGGCGGGCTTGCGAAATGCGCTATGGTTGACTACACGATGCTTGTTAGGAAACCCGCTTTATAAACACAAAAACAGGCTTGCAACATGCGCTATGGTTGATTGAACGATGGTTGTTTGTAAACCCGCTTTCCACATACAAAAACGGGCATGAAAAATTCGCTATTTTTAACTGCACGATGCTTGTTAAGAAACCCGCTTTATACATACAAAAACGGGCATGCAACATGCGCCATGGTTGACTATACGATGCTTGTTAGGAAACCCGCCTTATACATTCAGAAACGGGCATGAAAAATTCGCTATGGTTTACTGCTCGCTGCTTGTTGAGAAACCCGCTTAATACATACAAAAACAGGCATGTAAAATTCGCTATGGTTGACTACACGATACTTGTTAGAAAACCCGCTTTATACATACAAAAAACGGGCATGCAACATGCGCTATGGTTAACTACACGATGCTTGTTAAGAAACCCGCTTTATACATACAACAACGGGCATGCAAAATTCGATATGGTTGATTACACGATGCTTGTTAAGAAACCCGCTTAATACATACAAAAACAGGCATGTAAAATTCGCTATGGTTGACTACACGATACTTGTTAGGAAACCCGCTTTATACATACAAAAACCGGGCATGCAACATGCGCTATGGTTAACTACACGATGCTTGTTAAGAAACCCGCTTTATACATACAAAAACGGGCATGCAAAATTCGATATGGTTGATTACACGATGCTTGTTAAGAAACCCGCTTAATACATACAAAAACAGGCATGTAAAATTCGCTATGGTTGACTACACGATACTTGTTAGGAAACCCGCCTAATACATACAAAGCCGGGCTTGAAAGATGCGCTAAGATTGACTGCACAATGTTGGTTGTAAAACCCGCTTTACACATACAAAGACGGGCTTGCAAAATGCGCTATGGTTGACTGAACGATGGTTGTTTGTAAACCCGCTTTGCACATGCAAAGTCAGGCTTGCATGAAGCGCTATGGTTGACAGAACGATGCTTGTTGGATAACCCGCTTTGCACATGCAAACCCAGGCTTGCAACATGAGCTATGGTTGACTGAACGAAGCTTGTTAGGAAACCCGCTTTGTACTTACCTAGGCCGGCTTACAACATGCGCAATTGTTGATTGAACAATGCTTGTTAGGAAACCCGCTTTACACATGTAAAGTCAGGCTTGCACTATCCGCTATTGTCGACTGCACAATGCTCGGTATGGAAACGTTAACGCTTGCAAGTTGCATGTTGTAATATTTAGCGATGCGGTTGACTGCAGCAAGCTGTTACCGAACCCGCTTTGTGCTTGCAGAAAGTGCTTTGGCTCCGAATGAAGCCTAAGCAACTAAACATAATTCCGTTTTCGAACTTCTGTACCTCATTTCTTTTGCTAAACTGTATCTGCTGGGTTCAATCAAGTACTTTAAATGGTAACTGCTACAGTTTCGCGGATGTCCTTTCCAGCAAGTGATTGAAGTGTTCAGTTATGATGCAGTGGGTAGACTAGTGGTATTATTCCCGTGCGCTGACTATGCATTCACGACCGGAATAATCATTATTATTATTATTATTGTTGTTGTATATGTCACTTTTGCAACTGTGATTGGTCGAGAGGCCATCCAATAGGATGCCTCCATTTGGGGGGGGGGTGTTTCTTGTATGTTGTTTAACGGTTTACGGTGTGGCAAGGCAGAAAAGGCATATTTTTGTTTACTATTCCTCCTATTTCCAACCGGAGCCAACCCATCGAGGTAACACGCTTGTCCTTTGTTTTATTTTGTTTTTGTTTGTTTATTTTGCCCAACCGCAAATAAACGAAAAGACGCACAGATGATGANTAACAATTAAACTTGAGAATCCCATCCTCGTCGCCACTATAATATCCTGACTCTGGTTCTCGAACAGTGGATTAAAACAGATATATCCGATCTTTGTATTCTAGACACAACTTAACAAATAGCCCCCATTAACGCAAAGCTGGCGGCTTTTATAACAACGCAATGCATTGTGGGTAACAAAACAATGGTAACCGCACAAAAATATTACACTCCCCCACCCTTAGTTCAATGTTATCCAACAGAAAACATCAAAATACACCAAACTAACACAAGTAAACAGTTAAAACGAAAAACGTTAAGAATAAGTTAATCGGTCAGGGGATGCCTATTTCGTGTAGGATATCTTGAGTTAACAGGTGGAGAATTTAAAACAGGTTCGGGCACAGCGGTATTGTAGGAATCGTGGTTGTCTAAATCACTTATACCCTGTGGGCGCAAGGGTAACCAATCATTATCAGCAGAATGATCACGAATAATATGATCAACATGAACGTTTTTTGTTTTGTCACCAACACGAACATAATACAACATCATACCAATACGAGAAATGATAACACCCACATCCCACTTTTCCCCACCGCGAAAATCTCTAACTAGCACATTGTCACCAGCACTGAATTGTCTGTATCTATGACGGACGGTGTCATGTTGCTTCTTCATTCTTTGTTGTTGTTGCTCCACCCGTCTTTGTAGAGGAGTGTGATTGGTGACTGTGTGTGGCGTGTTGCGATCACAGAACAGCAAATTCGCCAACTGATGAGGAACCGTGAAAGATGACAAGCTACGTCTCATTCCCTGCTTTAAGATCTGAACAAAACGCTCAGCCTGACCATTCGAGGCCGGATGGTAAGGTGGAACTTTCACGTGCGCAATACCATTTTGCTGAAAAAACAAAGACAGTTCGTGTCATATAAATTGAGGCCCATTATCGGACTCAATACATTCTGGTAAACCAAACTTAGCAAAAATATCTCTGAGCACACTTATCAAGCGGGAAGTACATGTAGAGTTCATCGTGTGCACTTCTGGCCACTTTGCATAGGCGTCAAGCATAACCAGGTAATTTCGACCCTGAAATTCAGCAAAATCCATATGAACTCTTTTCCAAATACGGGTTGCCCACTTCCAGGGCTGTAACGGAGCTGATTCAGGCTGCTTTCTTTGCCTAAGACAAATCGCCTTCATGCGGCACATACCCAGATGATCTTCATGCAAATTCTGTAACATGCGGGTGCGTAAAACTGTAGGAATAATTACCCTTCCTCCCCACAAGGTAAAAATACGGATTCTTTGCATTAGAAAACATTGTTCTTGATGGCCAACCATGTCGCGTAAACTCAAAAACTTCATGTAAAACTGCATCCGAAGACATCTCTTTCGAAACTTCCTTGCAGGATATCGGCAATTCACTGGTAAAAGACAAACTAAAAACATTTAAATCGTTACCATTTTCGATTTTCACTACAGGCAGTCTTTATAGTGCATCAGCATCAGCATGGTTTGAGGTGTTAATGCAGTGTTTCCCAACCGGTGGTACGCGGCGGCGGCATTCCAGGTGGTACGTGAGCACCTTTTTGTAATTTGTGAATATAGTTCGAATTAAAAAAAAGGGAGGGGATCTCCAAATGTTTGGTTCTTCATCCTCTAGGTAACTTTGTACCACTCAACTGGTCTATTCAAAGTGCAAAAGTACGATGGCCATCCTTTATGAACAATGTCTTTGTCTCTAAATTATTTAGTTGTAAAGATAAGAAAGGCAATATTAATGCGTCTGCAATTGCTTTTATCTGCTGAGAAAGTGGGTTACTGCAGTGGCAATGCACAGGGAATGTTCCCCAACAAATTTCTGGCTGAAAATGGCCTGTTCGTACCCAACACTGGCATCTCGCGCGATTCCCTAATTATTGACTCTCCCCCTCTACATGGGAGTGCAGACAGGTGTTTTCTGCACTAATGAACATAAAGTCGAAGAGTAGGAACATGATTTTCGGTGCACAGTAAGCAAAGTTGTGCCCTGCATCGATCGTCTTGTGGAGAACAAGGAAATATAGATCGCCCATTAGTTTGAACTACGATTTCGTTGCTTTCGTATTTGATAATATTCAATTCAGGAAATAAAATAGATATCAGATCGAAATTACGTTTTTCCCGTACTAGGTGGTACGCGTCAAAATTGTTTTACCTCCAAGTGGTACGCAACCACAAAAAGATTGGGAATCACTGTGTTAATGTATTCTATGCTGTATGTAAAAGCGGAGAAGATAATAGCCCAACGTTGTAACCTGGCAGCTGCCAGGGTAGGCACAGTGCATTTGGGACCAAGTATCGCTAACAAGGGTTTGTGGTCAGTGCGAAGTGTAAATTTTCGGCCATAAAGATAAGAATGAAATTTTTTTACACCAATAGACAAGGCTTCTTTTTCTAATTGTGCATAATTTTTTTCACTACTTGACAAAGAACGTGATGCGATAGTACAGCTCCAATACCATATGAAGAAGCATCACAGGTTAATATTATCGGAAGAGATGGATTATTATGAGCCAACACAACAGCAGATTTTTCGCTTTTTTAAACGTCGTTTCACACATAGTTGACCATTCCCATTGACATCGAGGTGACAACAAATCATACAGGGGATGCAGGATGCAAGAAAGATTTGGCAAAAACTTAGCGTAATACTGCATCATTCCCAAAAACGAACGGAGTTCCGAAACATTTTTCGGTGAGGGCAATTTTACGATATCTTTTACCTTGTCACCGTTCGGCACACCCGAAGCATCTAAGATATGTCCTAGAAAATTGATGTGTGTCTTTAGAAACTGGCACTTCTCTCGCTTCAGTGTAAGATTGTATTCCCGAAGGCGATCCAAAAGTGCTTTTATTCGATCCACATGCTCTTGGTGGTTTCTTCCTGTAATTAAAATATCATCTAAGTAGCACAACACTCCTGGTAAACCCTGTAATACTTGGTCCATAGCAGACTGAAAAATGGCGGGGGCACTAGCAACACCAAACGGCAACCTAGTGTACCGAAATAACCCCTTGTGTGTGTTTATTGTCAAAAATTCTGTTAAGTCAAGCTCCATTTGCTGGTACGCATGGGAAAGGGCAAGTTTTGTAAAATACTTTCAAGTAAATAACCTTGCAAGTAAATCTTGGGGATTTGGCAAAGGGTACTGTTCCACGTCAATTTGCGGATTTAACTCATTCTAACGAAAGTGGCCATTACTGTTAGCTGCAAAGATAAAACACAGTTTTACGAGAGACATCGACTTACAGCCTGTAAGAATATTCTGTCGTTGGAACGTATTCCTTTTGAATACAGGTTCTTTTTTCCTAATATGTTTGCTTGTGTCTACCTGACCCTTTCTAATGCTTCTGCAAATATGCGTATGCTATGCCTATCAAGACACAAATATTAGATTTTTCATAACTTTAAGTTTTCCCGACGTACCCTTTTCACCATAAAACGTACATTAAACTGCCTTGGAAACTTTTTCCATAATGAATAAGACTCCATGTAATCTAATGGTGGTTTGGTTACAAGTCACATTTGTGCTTTCGTCTCTTTGCGTTGTTTTAACGGTCGTGATGATGTGCGCTTCTCATTTTTGATTCGATCTTCAGAACAAACTGAAACTTTGTATGCAGGTGCTGTCTGCAACTTCGTGTTGGATAAAAAAAACATAAAATTTTTTGTTAAACCGTTCGTGTTTTAGTGCCTGTAAGTATTCTTGGAGAAAGCGATTTTATTATTTGTTCGAGAGGTCATGTTTCGGGAATATTGACGATGTTCGCTTTTCATTTGGAATTGGCTAGTGAAAACCGTTTAGTTTAATGTCAAACCGTTCGTGTTTTCGATCCAGTAGGCTTTGAACAGAGCGGCTTTATTGCGTGGTTTGCGATTAATGGCGATGTGTGCTCCTTATTTTTGATTCACAAAAAGAAACAAACTGAAACTTGCATTCTGTTACTAACTAAAATTTCGATTTGTTTAAAGGGGACTGCTAAATTTTAATTTTCTGTTTTTGCATATGAGGCTTTAGGTTTTCTGGGACAGTGAGACATGGTTCGAGCGGTCGTAGCTTGCGATTAATGACGATGTGCGCTTTCGTGTTTTAGATCCTAAACCGTTTTGCACAGATCTTCTTATTTGCGTGGTTTGAACGGTCGTGCCTTGCGATTATTCATTGAACAAACTGACACTTTGCATGCTGTTACTGGCTACAATTTCGCATTGCCTAGTGAAAACGTTTTCTTGGATCGTTTTTTTGGATAACTTTATTTCTTAGTTCGAGCGTTGAACTTTTTTTTGCGGTAAAGTACATTCTTGCGAGACATGGTATGAGATCTGTGCTAAAATTAAAACTTGAGTCGTGTAAGTTTTGACCGTTTGGGAAAAGTCAATCAATGATTTACAATCCAATGGAATTCAATAAATAAAACAGTTTTACCCCAATAACAAACTGTGAATGATAACTGTCCTTGTAATGACTTTCATGCTTTTTACAATCAAATAACGGACACGACTCAAAATGGAAACCGATTTTGTGAAGCGCTGACTAGTTTTTATTGGATTGCTGTTTTAGTTTTAAGTTTCTTCAACCAAACGATATCTTTATTACTACAAAACAATGTTACTTTTACGGAGTCGTCATGACGATTTAAATGGTTACAAGATGTTGGAACGCATTACAATCGAATCATGCACGTTAGGTCGTGCGGTGCGGTGTGTCGAAATTGCTTTGCTAGACCATGGGCGTAAAACGACAGACATATGGAGCCGACAATGTCGAATTTCGCTAAAGTTTTATTTCCCACACTTTTCTACAGAAGAGACGATTGCCAATGCATTGAGTTTGTAAAATTATCAACACAAGTAAAAAAGAAATTTAATTTTTTTGGCCAATGTTGGTGGATGATTGCCTCCTAAAACCAACAATCATTTACCAAAGCAAACTATGTGCTGGTGGAAAATTTATTTGGTGCAGTGGAGGTATCACATTTTGATGGAATCGAAGCTAGCTTTAATATTTTAATAATTTTTTACAAATTTGTCACAATGTAGTGTAAAGAATTCGCTTGAAAGCAAGTACATGGACATAACGTTTCCAAATAAAAATTGTTGTTGACGACCCACCAACCACCTACGCACGAGCAGATACGACATCCTCTACATAAAAGGACGTCCAATTCTGTTTAGCGTAAAATAAATCGTGAACACATTTGTGAGATCGTGGAGCGTCTTGTGGTATAGCTAACATTCACTCTACAAGGACCGAAATAAAATTTGTAAAACTAACAAAGTATGTAGGCGAAAACGCAAAACACAAGCATTTTGAGAGATTATGTAAAAGTTAAACTATATTTCTCTGCATTTCACGGCGAAAACAAATCCAACTGTGTATTTTGTCGCTGGTTTTGTTATTGTTGTTTGCCAACGATAATTTTAAGAACTAATTTTTTTTTTTTTTGTTAAATTACATTCTCTTGTGACATGGCGTGAGATTTTATGCCAAAATTAACCCTTGAGACGTGCAACTGGAAATTTTGATGCGGAACAACCGCTTAGGAAACGTCAATCAAAATTTACAAACCGAGGAAGCCTAAAAATATATTTTATTCCTGAAATTCATATCAGTTCGTGTTCCATACGTTTTAACGCATCTGACAACTTGTTATATTACAAACTGTTAATGATATCGATTTTTGTAACGGCTATCCTGCGTTTCAACACTTCGATTACGGACAGGACTTGAAATTTCAAAAAGTATAAGCGTTATCGCAAAACTTGACATCGGAAGGAATGTTCTGGTATTGTGGGTTTTAATCCTGTCTCGGTCGCTTGTGTTTCCCTGAGCAAGAAAGTTGAGCGGCATTGCTCCAACCCAGTGGACCCATATCGAACTAAATAACTAGCGAAATCCCGCGATCCTGTACGATTCAAATCAACATTTTAACTCCTAAAAGCAAATTTTGCAATGAAGCAAAGTTTTTGTTTTTTTTTCAATTTTTTGTCGCGTCACATAGTCGCTTGTCGCGTGTCGCGTAGCTCTTGCCGCCAATTCAAGTACAAAGGAAATTGCCAGCGTTTATTCTTTTTATTTGTGAGCAAACTTTGAATAATAACTTGAAACAGTTATTAATCGTTGATCGGCGAATTTTGCAATTTGTTCGATGAAAACCATTAAAACCGCCAAGATGGGGAAGTGATTAGCAAGACTGCCTTGTGCACACAAGGTTGTGGGTTCTAATCCCATTTCGGTCGCTTGTGTTTCCTTGAGCAAGAAACTTGAGCGGCGTTGCTCCAATCAAGAGGAACCCGATATGTTAACCCAAATCTGAGTCACCAACTTAAAAATTTCGAAAAAATAAAAAATTATTCGACGGAACTGCAAAGAGGCAGGTAGCTCGACGGTGGACTCATTATGAGCATAACACATTCAGGCGTTGTTCCGCCCCCTGAGGATAAAATAAAACAAACAAAAATATAACGGCCAGCATAAGAATGTGAAGAAATTACACGGCGTGTCAAATGTTTTGTTTGTTATTAAAACTTGAGGCACAGTTTGTTTGTTTTATGGCGCACGTCACAAATTACGACCACGCGAGATGCAACATTGTTAATTATTTGTTGATGGGTGATTTCAGTAATTATTGCATTTGCACAGTGCAGCAATTACTGTTCTTTTGAAATTTGACTCGCCGTGTTACGTTATCCCAGCACTTGTATGTATTTAATGCAAATTTTTGTTTTAGCAGCGGCTTTGGTGACCAATCCACAACCAAACATCCCGTTGTAGGTTTTGGTGAGCAAGGATTGTTTGATTGTTTCCTTTTTATCCTCGATGAGCGGAACAAGGCCTGAATGCGTTATGCTCATAATGAGTCCACCGTCGAGCTACCTGCCTCATAGCAGTTCTGCAGGATCTTTTTCTATTTCATTTTGTTTCGCATTCTTCAAGTTGGTGACTTCAATTTGGGTCAANCAATCCACAACCAAACATCCCGTTGTAGGTTTTGGTGAGCAAGGATTGTTTGATTGTTTCCTTTTTATCCTCGATGAGCGGAACAAGGCCTGAATGCGTTATGCTCATAATGAGTCCACCGTCGAGCTACCTGCCTCATAGCAGTTCTGCAGGATCTTTTTCTATTTCATTTTGTTTCGCATTCTTCAAGTTGGTGACTTCAATTTGGGTCAACACATCGGGTGTAATCCACATCCCTAAATATTATAATTAATAACTTGCAAGCGTTAACGTTTCCATACCGAGCATTGTGCAGCTAACCACAGCGCATCTTGCAAGGCTGACTTTGCATGTGTAAAGCGGGTTTTCAAACAAGCCTCGTTCAGTCAACTATAGCGCATGTTGCAATCCCGTCTTTGCAAGTATAAAGCGGGTTTCCTAACAAGCATCGTTCAGTCAACCATAGCACAGGTTGCAATCCTGTGTTTATACGTATAAAGCGGGTTTCCTAACAAGCATCGTTCAGTCAACCATAGAGCATGTTGCAAGCCCGTCTTTGTATGTATAAAGCGGGTTTCCTAACAAGCATCGTGCAGTCAACCATTGCGCATGTTGCGAAGCCTGGTTTGCAATTAAAATTCGGGTTTCCCTAAAATCATCGTTCAGTCATCCATAGCGCATCTTGCAAGCCCGTCTTTGTATGTATAAAGCGGGTATCCTAACAAGCATCGTTCAGTCATCCATAGCGCATCTTGCAAGATCGTCTTTGTATCTGTAAAGCGGGTTTCCTAACAAGCATCGTTCAGTCATCCATAGCGCATGTTGCAAGCCTGACTTTGCATGTGTAAAGCTGGTTTCCTAACAAGCATCGTTCAGTCAACCATAGCGCATGTTGCAAGCCCGTCTTTGTATGTATAAAGCGGGTTTCCTAACAAACATCGTTCAGTCAACCATAGCGCATGTTGCAAGCCCGTCTTTGTATGTAAAAAGCGGGTTTATTAAAAAAGCATCGTGCAGTCAAACATAGCGCAGTTCCAATCCCGCTTTTTATGTATTAAGTCAGTTTCTTTACAAGCATCGCGCAATTAACCATATCGCATGTTTTTTGCCCGACTTTGCGCGCTTAATGCGGGTTTCCAAACAAGCTTGGTGCAGTCAAGCACAGTCCATGTCGCATGCCCGGCTTTGTATGTATAAAGCGAGTATCCTTACAAGCATCGTGTAGTCAACCATAGCGCATGTTGCAAGCCCGTCTTTGTATGCATAAAGCGGGTTTCCTAATAAGCATCGTGTAGTCAACCATAGCACATGTGGCAAGCCCGTCTTTGTATGCATAAAGCAGTTCTCCTAACAAGCATCGTTCAGTCAACCATTGTGCATGTTAGGAAATATGCAATTCCATTACCTACACAAATGACTGATGTGATATTGTCTGAATATATAATGTAAAAAAACAAAACTTGTCCCATTTTAAAGGTTACATTTGGGGGTGACGTAAAACTTGAACCAAAACCTGTGATTTCTTAGCAGTAACTAAACTACAGGGTTTTTCCTTTATATGATAGGTTTAATTTTTGTTGTTTACCAGCGAAAATTTTAAAAATCAATTTGACATTTTTATGTGGGGGGAAATTCATACCTGACATGGTTTGAGATCTTTGCTATTATTAAACCTTAAGACGTCGAATTTCGGCAATTTGATG
>QXVZ01010866.1:30856-45466 GCA_008931825.1 Phallusia fumigata | reverse complement strand
ACACTGCACACTTTTGAGTCGCGATTGATACTGTAGGTCTTGTGTTAGCATTAATTTGTATTTTGATAAAGTGTTAGTGGGACAGGCATAAATCTTATGTCACAAAACACCACCAGCCTAACAAGTGTCGAGTTTTTACCATTTTTGTAAGTTTTAACCTTTAAAACAACAGAGACCTTTAAAAGAAAGCAAAAAATGATAGTAACCAGTAACCACACTTATGTTCTATGTCGTTGCTGAAAGCAAGTTTTTTTCATGTTTTTCTCCGCTTTTTTCCTAATTTTTTAATAGTCATATTTAGAACCAATTTTAAGCAAAACAGAATAGGCAAAGTTGAGACTGGATTAGTGTGATACATCATTACCTGTAGCTTGATGTGTTTTACTAAACTAACGAAAACAAACGAAGTAAGTTTCGGCTATTTTCTTCTGCTCAGCGAAATAAACTCATACCAAACCGAAAAAAAACTTTTCTCTGATTGGATTTGTATTCGGACTTCACGCATCGGTAGTTTTGTGTTTTGGTAAAAAGTTCAAATAAAAATGCGGGTTTGAGTTTTGACCTTAATCAAGAATTTTTCAACAAAATCAGAAGCGATTTCCATAGCTATTGCTGCAAGGGGAGCATCTTATGGTTCTTAAATGCCTTAATATTCTCAAGGTACAACAAGCAGTCAAATGTCAAATTAAAACTTAATTTTTTTGATTTTTGAAGTTTTGTCAGCCATTTGGCCGAGTTCATACTAGAACAAATATGCATATTATTCACAACAAATATGACAGCTTCTCTCTGGTTTGAAACTTAAACAAAGAAATGATTAAATGGTGCCCTTGTAGTTTTGCTTTTTTGCATCCTGAATATATTTTTTCCATAACCTAATATGTCGCCAACTTAACCAACCGCCTGTTATAATCAGATTAAATTGAGCGTTGAGAACATATTTGGAGATTATTTTCCTGCATGTGATACACAAGTACTAACTATTTTTTTTACACTAAACAAATTCATGCATTGATAATTTTGTGAGTTCGTGCGAAACTTTGTGAAAAGTTGTATTACTGTTACTACTATTTTGTTAAATTTACTACTGCTGGATTTTATATTTTGAAGCCGATGGAGGTGTTATTGGTTGTCACAGATATCGGACATGTTTTGAATTAAATAAGAATATGTGGGGGGAGGTTTTGTAAACCACATTTTCACTGACATCTTTTGAGGATTGATTTTGTAACATGAACAACATCATTTGACATCTCAATCAGGGTTCCCTCTCTGGAATGTTTACAAATCCCGGAAATTTGGGAAATTTTCCGGGATTTCCCAGTAAAATTACATTCACAAATCCTGGAAATTTGAACAAAAATATAGCAACAACCAATTCAGAAGTGGTTAATTTTTTCTCTTTTTTGTTTTTAACCATTATAAATCGAAAAAATTGACTCTTTCATGTACTTTTTTAACATGATCGACGTTAATTGTCACTTGAGTAGCTTTCAATTTCTGTCTAAAATACACAATTGCGCAAACAAACAGATGTAAAAAATTATTTATTTTATTTTTAAAAATTTGCATAAATTTTTACGGGCTTGTAGCATTGCATAAGTGATGTTACATGACCAAAACTATTAAATAAGGTGTTTTTAGCTAACAAAAACTAATTTTAGTCGTCGTAATGACATAATAAGGCACGAAAATATCAGCAAATTATTTTGTTGGGATTCCCGGGAATTTTTTTTTATTTCCCGAATCCCGGGAATGAAAAAGCCCATGAAATGGAGAAACCCTAGTCTCAATTACATTTTAACTGTAAGACACTTTGTGGGCAAGTTTGTTCTGTGTAGGTGTGTATTTGGAATAAGAGAAAATGTAGAATTCGTTTTTTCTTTCAGATAAATGATTTGGATCCAACTGATGGTCAGGAGTGTAATATAGTTTATTCCTTAGCAGAATTCAGATGACAACGCCTTCCCTTTTTGTTTGAAAATCTGGTGTAATGAATTTCTTAAACAGTAAATTTTTGTGGAAAATCGCACCCAATTCAAGGTCAAGAATTTATTTAATTTCATGTGACTTTTATTACAAATAAAAAACTTATACATCTATAACTTGCATGTTTTAGGTGATGTTTCAATGCTTTTGGTTCAACATTTTATAAAGTACCTATCCACAAAATCTTTTTTTTGCATCAATTTTTCCTTTGTTGTAGAAAAGCGTTGCAAAACCTTTTCATATCACCGGCCACTACAGATACTTTATTTCGCCTACTGCCAAAGTAAGTCAAGGTGGTGTTTTATTGATTACATATCATAAAGAAATAGGTTTTACCTTTGGTATGTTGATTTTTTTGACTTTCATGCTTTTTATCCAGTCAATAAGTTTTTACTGCATGACCACCAATACATGTACTTTAATACAGTTCTTCCCAACCTGTGAAAGGATTTGCTGTCATATAGATATTCAGTTACAAAGCCCACAATTTGTGTGAATTGATTGAGTTTAGGTAAGTAATTTGGAAGTTAATTTTGAACAAGCTTCTCATGTAATCCACTGTTCTCTTGTTTTTTTTGCATTATCTAGTAGTAGTCCACCAAATCAAATGGTCTTTAAAAGTGGGCACGAGCTCAGAAAGGTTGGGAACCACTGCTTTAATATACATGTGCACGTCTACAAACAGCTGTACATCCACAGGTTGTGCGCCCCTTGTGGGATATTTATTTTTCGGCTTGTATAAGGTAAATGATAAATCACAATTTTTTTTCGAAAATGTAGTACCGGGTTATAGGAGGATAAATAATAACCCTAATAATATTGGGCCAAGTGACTTGAAATCCAATCGTATACACTTTAATTAATGTAAAGTTTTCAAATGTTGCCAAAATACTTGGGTATTTCAAAACACAACATACAAGATTTAAAGTTTATAAAAATGATTTTTTTGAACTGTGATTTTTTTATTGTTAGCTTTTTGTGCCCTTAAACCAGAGGTTTTCAACCTTGTTGGTACCATGACCCACAAAAGCGATTCTACTAAATCAGCGGCCCCTTAAAACAAATCCATATTTGAGAAATGATTCAATATAACTTCACTTTTTAGCAGACATGAACAGAAAGTTTCAATGGCTTTACATTTTTCTTACAAACTGGCTACATCAGATTTGATCAAATTGACATAATTAAGGCGCTATAATAGCATTTGTTAAAGATTGTTATGTCACTAAGAGAAAGACATCTTTCCAAATAAATTTTTTAATTGATTTTGTTAAAAAATTTCTACAATTGCTTTTAATCAGTGTAATAGTTTTTAAAACTGTTTTTGCAAAAATGCACCCATTGCTTGTGACCCCTATAAACAGTGCTCATGGCCCCTAAGGGGACGCGACCCACAAGTTGAAAACCCCTGCTTTAAACTATAAAATTCCAAAGTCTTAAAAAGCACTTGCATTTTGTAAATTTGGGAAACTAAATTTGTGTTTTTTCAGGTTTTTACACTTTTAAAACAAGGAATACCTTGAACGTGAGGTATACCTAAAGGATTTCATCCCACACATTCACTCGTTTGTTACATTGTTGATTTAATAAGATTTGGCATAAATGCATTTTTAAGTATGGATAGTTAAATAAGATAACATCATAGGAAACAACTGTAATTAGTAATTTCTGTAGAAGTATAGGAATAACTGAACTAACCAAATGCATTTGACTGGTGTGGGTAATGTTAAACTAAATCACTTATCTCCTAATTTATAACGTTATGGTTTGGTTCAGCGCCGGCTAATTAGTCGTTCCTACTCCTGTGTCAGGACTGAGGCGTCTACAGGTAAACAATCACTAGGCATCGGCCCTGCCCACCGCAGTTGGCACCCACAGGCCCAGAACCGAACGCAAGTTTCTAAACTATGTCAGTGTTGCGGCCCACATTTGCCTATTTCGCAGTTAAGTCGTATCTAAGTGACGAAAGTTATCTTTCATGTTAAAATCGCCTATCTAGCTATCATAGGTTATTTCACCGTTATATCTATCTCCTATCTGTTTTAAGTAACCGGAAATCTGCTTTTTTTGTACAGGAGCACCAGGAGAAGTTACTGCATCACGAGGCTCTCTGATTTGTCAAAGGCAGATTGCATTAATAAAGCTATAAGCGTGTATTACGTAAAATCAACATGCCATTACCGTTTTCGTATACCTCCTGTTTATCTGTCGTTAGACGGCGATACAGTGCTAAGTGATCCATTATGACACAGGATATGCAAAAGAACATTTTTTTAATCTAGCTAATAACGAAAAAATTGAATACATTTGTTGGTTAATTGGAAAAGATCTACATATTATAGTACACATTAAATTGTTTTACAATTACGCACAGCATACAACAAAAAAGGTTTTTGCAGTCAAAGCAAAACTATGGACAAAATTGATATTTCGCTTGAAAACTCAAAACCATCAACCTTATGTACAGATATTAGGTTTCTACACATATACAAAGCCGCTTAGTCCATAACTAACTTATTATGCCTTAATTTTTAAACCCAACTTGTTGGCTTGGAAAAAATGACTTTTCCACAGCCACTTGGTGAAGGGATATTTAATTGCCTTGAATAATTTTCGACAATGTTCATCCCACTCGCCCGCCATTGTTGGAAATGCTTCCAGATGGAACTGGTTGATTTTTGTCCAGTCTGACATTTGACCTTCAATTACAATTTCAAATTGTGATTTCTCTATCGTTGTCAAGGCAGGAAAGTATACGTCTCCAATCTCACTTTCAAATTGACCAACCGCTTCAGTTTTTACTTGGTTCACATAAATACCACTCGCACCTTTGCCACGTAATAGCTGCAACGCAACAAAACTCAAATATGTTATTGCAGGGTAAAGCTAAAATAAATTACCGACTTGATTCATTTCTTTGCACATTTTCCACAACACTCCGGTTTGAATTTTCTTCAACTTGTCCATTTGGGATTCCTGAACAGATTAACCATTACAGTAAAGGAAGCAAGTTTTAATGGGCATTGATAACGGCAAAGTGTTGCAAAAAGCAAACAAACACATTTTTATCCGTTGTTTTCTCAAACCAGTATTTCGCCATTTAAATCGAGTCTTCTTCATTGCCCTCCCAGATTTCACGAGTTTAATTATATCGATTAACTAATTGTTCATACATTCGGTTGATGTTAAATCCGAATGTAGCCCTACTTGTTAGAGGACCTCTTTGATCCTAAATGTTAACCGGCCACTCGACTAGGCATGCTAAATGCTTATTGGTTAATCCAAACTGTTTACCTTTACAATTTTTCTATTATTTTCCGAAATTTTCTACAGTTTGTTCAATATCATTTTTAACTATTTTTTTGTTTGGCGCACGTCCTCCCTACTAATGTCGTCCATGGCATTCAGCTCGGACATACCACGATCCAAACGTTCAAAATTTGCCTTCTGAAAAATAACGGATTGCCTCTGTTTAATGTTTAACTGTTGTTAAGTTGGCGTTTGATATTTGCCGTGTGTGCTTATGTAAAGTTGTCAGTGTTTCAAATTATGACTTAATTCATTAAACACCGTGCCGTTGGTTACGGATCCATTAGACTGTCCAAAAATTTGAACAATGTTTGGTAGAGAGGCAACCAAATTGAATGTGATATGTTTACTGAAATCAGTCGAAGACAGAAATGGATCCAGTAAAAATTTATATTTACATTTTAATTTGCGAATCATACACACCTCGCCCGTTAAGGGGTCTTCCTGTTTCTCTACCTTGCAAACCTCATTAATCACCTCCACAATTTCTTGTAACTGTCTGGCCTCTTTGTTTTCCTAAATAAAATAACTTGCTGATTTATATTTTTTGGCCCAACTGCATTATTGGTGAGAAGACGTGTCCACAACATGCAATATGCCCATATAGAGACCGGAAGAGCCAAATAGGCGAAATAAGCATTTCTGCAAAGCATCTTGTGGTGACTTTACAACTTATAGCAGCTATAGCAGCTGTCGACCATAATCAATTTATCCAAACTACCTTTTGCGCAGCTTTAGCTGCAGACTCATCCAGAGCTTCAATAACTGGAAGAACTTTATCTTTCACCTGCAAAATTTGTGATCCATTTAATAAGCTATCACAAAAAAAACAATCGCAATCTTACCCCTTCGAAATCGTTTTTGAGAAGGCGCATTTTAATTTTATTGTCAAGCAGGTCGGTAAGTCGTTGTTTGAATATGGCCCTTGTAGTAGGATCAAGCGGGTCGTCCTTGGATTTCTCTTCAAACTTTTTTATGGACTGTTGACCCATCGCCACAAGTCCAAACATGCTCTGGGCGGAAATAAAAAACTTTTATTTAAAAAGAGACAAAGAATTGGAACCGCCCAGGACGTGATTCCCAAAGGTGAAATTTGTCCTACCAGTTATTGCAATGAAATACCAAGTTTGGTCCTGGACGCATTTTTGCAACATGAAGACGTTTGACTAAAACCGGATCAATGAAAGGACAACCCTCACCTTTGTTCGGTCGTGAAAAACAATTAACACATTCCTCCAATAATTCTCCATACAGTTCTGTTACTCCAGCCTGTGGAGAGAATAATTTAAAAGAAAACCACCCAAACCCCTGTAACTATTCTACATGTGTTCAACAACTTTACCTGCAAGTAATTGTTGTAGCAATCAAACATGAAATACCGGTCGTTAAAAGAACGTGAAAGTTTGTCGTAGTGTTTCTGGATTTCACGTGGATCTCCAGTCTTTTCCTCATCAGTATACATGCGCAATGTGCTTTGAACAGCTTTGCTGTGGATAGCTTTAAGCTCTTGTTTCAACTGATACTTGCGTTGCATTTCCATCTGTTTAAGTCAAAACAAATTGTTTTTTAGGCGATGTTTAGGCCTGCCATCACACTGCTGACCTTGATGGAGTTATAAAATGCATCCTCGCAGCGAATAGTTATTTGTTGAAAATGTGTTTTTGCACAAGCCTGAATCGACAAACAAAATCACTAATATTGTGTTGTCGCGACTTTAGGAATACTGTTTTATACCTGGTACATGGCACTGTCATTAAACTGATGTGTTTCAATAAGGTTTGAGATTGTGTGAGCCAAATTTGCAACATCCATCCCACTCAGCGGTTCATCTTTCCACTTTTTCACTACTAGGTTGGAAAACATTTTATCAAACACTTTATCACAGAAAGTCCTTGTCGATATCTGAATCAAAGTGAATTTTAGGGTTATCATGTTCACTTTACTGGTACTTGTCTGTGTTTTGCGATTGTAGACTATATTACGTAAGTATGGATTTTCTGTCACAAACGTAGATATTATCGTTGATATTGCGACAGCTAGCGGTTGAAATCCGATTTTATTTATCGAACCTTGCGGAAACACTTACGATTTCGGAATTTTAAAAAATCTGTTTTTTATTTTCCGCGAAGTAGAGGAACCCTACGTACCACCAATAGTTGCTGTTGGAGCAATAGATTTGCGCTGGGTGATTTTTTTTCCAGGATGAGGCATCAAGGCACAATCAAGTTTTTTGAACGATTGTTCGATATCTTTAAACAGAGTTTTGCTCTCGTCTGACACCCCTTGTGTTTTAAAACATTTCTTTAGATATTTTTTCCCATCGTTAGTGCCGAATTCGTAATCCATATCATTCCAATCTCGTATAAGGAACAGTAGCGACTGAACGAAATAGTTGGTCCAAAAGTCGTGTTAATTTTATGAGACTAAAAAAAAATATTTTGCTCATCTGATACGATTTCCAATTGTTTTCGGAGATAATTCGTTTGCAAAATTTACAGAACATCTACATGTGAGAATTAACGGTGCAAGTGTTATGCAAGTTTACTTGGATTTTTGAAAACATTTTCCACTGTGTTTTACGACTCAATGCGCACATTTCAATTTACCTCAAGTTTTTCCAAGTCATTGGTGTTAATGACTTTATCCAAATTGTATATTTGATAAGAACTGAGATAAGTGCTCAAAGTGAAAAGTTGAGAATCAACAGATTGACTGTTGTTGTTGTCAAATAAACCCTGGGTATCCATGAGGAACACGGCTACCTGCTTTAAAATGTTACAAGTTATTTACAGGCGTATTAAGGGATGTTGAAAATAAAATATCGAAGCAGTCGAATCCGAAAAGAATCTTGTATGGGGTAAATGGAACCGATATTATTTTAAGCAAAACGAGCGTGTGAAATTCGTCTGCGCTTCGGATTGGGGTGGCATTTGCAAATGCGACTGTGCCGTTACCGTTTGTTTCCTTTTTTAGCTAATGCTCTGCCGCGTGTTCAACGCAGCGATGAATAACAACAACACAATGGCGAAACAAGTAACAAGAGCATCGCCACAATGTTGAATTTTCCGCGGCATCAGCAAAAACTCCGACGCGTCGTTGACCGTGCAACTCGTTTTAGTCGTACATTTGTGATGGTGTCAGGACGGATGCCTTACTGCAGGGGTGTCCAAGCTTTTTTAAATGTGGGCCAGTTTTTATCAGGTGATGGCGCCGCGGGCCGTTTTTTTGCGAAGTTGTTAACCATAAATCTATAGTGCCGAGCGTAACAGGGTTTGTGTTGCGTCATTATTATTTACTTTTTCTTCTTGCCGGTAAATAAAGTTCCATGTAACGCTTTTGCGTGAAATCGCGTCGCAAGTCGATTTGGCCCAAAAGCTTAATCCAAAAAATTAAAGCTTAATTTGAAACTACAGCCGCGGGCCACGTAGAATGACGCTACGGGCCGCACTTTGGACATCCCTGTCGTACTGGGTTGGGCTTTACACGTAAATGTAACGACCTCGCTTCCGAAATTGTAATTTGGATGTTGGAAGGAAAATTGCATTCAGTTACGGTTGTAAGAGTTGTAATAGAATGAGGGGTATTTCTCACAGTTCAATAAACAGTATTTTTTATTGTTGCTTTGTTACCTGCATCTCCGCATATGATTATTATAGGACTTGAGATTGGATATTCTAGATTTGAAACATATGTTATAGAACAGAGAACAGGCAGCTATTCTACTTTGAACATCCCTAGGCGTAGTACTTTTTTCAGAACCTTACTTTTCCCTTTTTTGTGTCGAGCCAAAAAGGTTTGCTCCAAATAACTATTCCTTGTGTGATTCCTTCCGATCCTTGTTTCCACTCAAATCCTTTGTTTAGCTCCGATGTTGTGTTTTCCCTCCATTTATCTGCCTGGAAAATGAAACGTCAGCCGTTTTGCTGCTGTGTACGAAGTTTGTATTTAAACTTGGTCCATAACCGGGGCTATATGAGCAATAAATATCGAACTTGTGATGTGCCAAAACCCAAATTAGCGTCACAAACCTGATTTTTGGTCTTGTGTTCAAGATACCGGAGCATAAGTGACATAAAAAGTGACTTTCCTTTTCTTATTGCACCAGCAATGGAGTAAATGCAGATTCGAGCATCTTTAACTTCTTCCTTATCAAACAATTCCTTTATCGCGTTTTTGTTGATAACAATTGAATTTGTTCCATTGACCTCCACAACTGAAGTCATTTGCAGAGCTAAAAACAGCGGTTCATGCTTTTTCAGAAATTCAACGGAACAGCGACTAAAACAACCAGAGCGTGACTTATCTAACCCATGATTAAGTTTTAGCTGCATTGACCTCAAGTAACCAAAGCACGTAACAAATTACAGACTTTGTACCCCATACGGAAAAACGCTGATAGATCCTTTTCCCCAAATGAAGTTACAACACGGATAAAAAATGAAACCGAACAATCACAGGCAACAACCTGTGTTTTCAACAGAAAAGCAAAGATTAGGAAATAGCAGGTAATCTTGGCTTCTACATTCACACAAATACCTTACCTCTGCCCTCTTGTTGCGGACCCGGCATCACACAACAGTGACAGAGCGGTTGCATGCTCGTTGCCCGGAATTCTTTAAACCTTTAGGAAAAATCTGCAATTTTCTTAAACTAAAATTGTCTTGCTTGCTCCAAAACAGAATCTAACTTACACCGAAAAACTAGGCCCTACAATCATTAGCAAAAATGTATGTATTTTTATGTGTAATTAATTTGTATGTAATTTGTAAGTGCACATTTGTTTAGTTTATATTTGAAGTTTGTTGATATTTGAAGTTTGTTGAAGCGTTCAAAACTCGACTAAAACTTTTGTATGTAAATCACAACACACAACAAAACCTGACACCAACTACCAAAGCTAACCCTGGCGGAAATGCAAACCTTAACTATCAGGCTACTTTTCATCCGTCCTGTTCGCCTTTTTTCCTGACACAAAACCTGAACCTTTTCAGTACAAGTAGCGAAGTAATAAGATACAAACTACCAATTCAACAAACTCACAAACAAGTCTAAATTTGTCCCGTACTTCACCACGCAACCCGGGCACTTCTAAGGGTCGCCGATACGGAATGCAGCTTGTTCCTGGGCAACTCTTCAGCTCTATCAGCGCACGAGTGTTACACAGGATTGGTATTTTTACCTGTAAATGAGCATTGTAACGGGTGATGGTGGCATTACGAAATCGCCCTTTGAATGAAAACGTAAGGTATTTCACAGGAAATTTGATCCATGTGAAACTTATGCTGGTAAAAAAGCATGATGATAATGCGTAATCTATGGTTTGCCTGGCGACAAAACCCTTTTTGCATTTCAGAACACAAATGTTTATGTTGGCTTTGGTTTATGTTGTACAACGAATCGGCAAATGTCACTTTCGAAATCTACGTGTAATATCTCTATGTTTCTCCCCGTTCAAGATTATTTACCATTGCACCATAACGACAGTCTATGAGGCGACAAACGAATGCAGTCAATAAGTCTGATATGTTCGAACCATAGTCATGTCTGCATTACTCCTAACGTATTGAACTGTTGGTTATATTCACTGGAAATTTGAAAAATATTTTGACCTGTGCCAAAACCAGTTGTTAAGTTCGGAAGAATCCGTNGAAAGGCAAGCGAGTTCAAACGGCTCCAGTGTGGGAGCCTAAGGCCTCGTCAAATCAACGATTCCATACTACCGTTGACCTCTACCCTACCTTTGCTTGGTAAAATCAACACACAGTTCACAGAACAGCCAAGATTTTAACTTTCATCAGCAATTTGACTTGAACCATGCGTGTGCCTTACACTAATTAATCATCGCGATCAAACTCACATTATCAGGTGCAGAAACTTTCAAGATTCAATAACTGTACTCTCCGCCTTTTTATGGTTAGATTCAGTAAAAGCACTGCCTGTAAGTTTCGAAACAACACGTCTTAATGAAAGCCAAACGGAACAGCACACATTTAAAAATCTTCTCGCTTAAAATGTCAAGCTTCACGCTCTTTCAGTTGAAAGACTTAACCATTCGTGTGTCGAGTAGGGCTTATGCAGTGTGGCGTGCTTAGTCGCTACGTCGGGTAACAAATTATGTTCGTTGGTCTAAATTAAAAATCCGCTAAACCCTACAACGTACTTGCTCCAACTGGCATGTCAACATTTGTAGCATTCGCACGACTAAACGGGTTTCGTATCGAAAATGAGTTTTTTTTTAACTAAGTTGGTTTGAAGGTTTGCGTGCAGAACGCATAGTAGAAAGGTCGGTTGTTTAATTCTCGCTTAGTAGCATAATTTTTAAAAACATTTACTGCATTTAGAATGTTTGCCTTTAATAGTTTTGCAATAATCAACACAACATAGCAATGAAACGTCACAAAGAACAGCCAATATGTATACTTACACACAAATTGTGGACGCCTCGGGGGCCATGGGTTTCCTACATAAGGCACAGTGCAACTTTACAACAAGCACGTTTCTGTTCGACAATCCAAAATAACTGTATCGGTCACAGCATATGCACTTATGACGAAGTTTCAATTGATTTGGGTGCAGTGTTAGAGCTGATTTGAAAGCATAATGTAATGTTGTTGAATACCACAAGAATTACATGTAGCAATTGAGGCATATGTGGCAATGTGCAAACTCTAAATGTTATTTCAAATGTGACAAAAACTTTAAGGTATTTTAGGTATTTTGTTTTTACAACTATCCCAATTTTGAGTTTCAGAACAAAAAACAAATTTTCAATGACTTCTGTCAGTTGTTTGTTATGATCGCTTTATAAAGGTTAGTTCTTAAATGCATGTATGGAACTTATAGGATGTTTAAAGTTTCTGAATCCAAGTTAAGAGAAAACTAACAAATTTGGAATAAATAAATGTGTTTTTCTTGCAGATTTATGTTGTTAATCACCAATGAAAAACCAGAATGGTAAAATCATTACCTAGATACAATTTGAGCAGTCTGTACTGCTGTCAAAGTTGATAAGTTTGCTGCAATAGATTTTGATTTTTGTCATACCATAGGCTAATATCTGATGATGCTGTTTGAATGTTTTGCTTTACTCTGCTAAATCAGTCGATGTTAAAGGCCGACAGGCTTGATTTATTGTGTGCAGTGTTGAGGTAAAACTACTGTTATTGGACAGGGTTTGGATTCACATTTGATCGTGCACTTTACGTACAATCACGACCCAAAAGAAATTTTTGACAGTTTTTAACCGCAAGTTTGCAAAGCAAACTATTAATTTTAAGGTGCCTTCCATAGGAGTTCCCTTTGTCGGAAAAGCTACATTTATATTACGACCATGCCGCTTAATTTCACACCAGCTCAGCGATTTTTTTTCCAAAAAATATCTGACAAATGTCGACGCAATTAAAACTCGTCATGTCGGCATGACCGAAGGACAAATTGTGCCTTTCTGACGTCATCCATACCGCGAAACGTACTTAAGCTACATGGATTTTCAGGGGTGTGGCTTCTTACCTATGTTTAATAGTTGGTCGGAGATACGATTGTATAACTGATTTCTAAGATTCCTTCGCTGTTATTATATGCGATGTTTTGGCGACCTGAACGAAAATGTCTCCAGGTATTGTGCCTGCAATCAGTTCCTGCCTGGGTACTTTTGCCAAAAAGGTACAGACCGCCCATAAAAAAAACTTGCGGACCAATATAGGTTATTTTAGGTAGTGTTATGTCCATGCACTCGATCCCCGATTCACAAATTCAACGACCGACTTTTAATAGCTCCTGCTGTTCAACCTCGTACGGTGTTATTGACGTTGTACAGGCGTATTTGCACTTCCGATTGTTTGTTTATTATCCTAAATAAATGGAAACCGAAACAACAAAAGCAATTTAGTACAGTTTAATTAATAATCTCACAGAATCAAAATTAATTTACTTAAAACAGACAGCAAGCAATTACGACTTATTTACATCTGGGATACGTCATCAGTGCGTTTTATAAATTCTGTGTATATAGGCGTTTACCGTACAATGCAGTCTTACAATTGAAAAACGAATAGCCAATCAGAAGTTTACAACACAGCACGCAACATACGGTAATATTATATGGTTATGTCAATTAGTGTGGTACTGCATCCTGATCAAACAGTGAGTGGGAAAGTCCAGACTGGTGCTGTACCAACTGAGCAATGCATGCTTGGTGGTGTGTTATGAATGTCGGCACGTACGGCTGTATGATGTGCATGCCAGCCTTTTACAGTCTGTGCATTGCCCTTAACTCACTGTGACATTAAAAGTGTCTTTTGGTTACATGCGTTATCTCTGATTCTCTCGCAATAGGATTGAATTTAAAAGAAATTTTACGAAGTAGTGATACAACATTGTTTACAGGCTATCTACATCAGATCGGTTATCTGCGTATAACTCCGTTTGTAATTGACATAGGCAGCTATTATACACAAGATTTAAATGATTGTTACTGATGCCTTGCATGCATTCATCGTGTTTTATGTCACAGAGTAGGCTACTTAATTCTGGACAACCCAACTTTTAGGCCTGGGAACTATGGTTCTTTTGTGGAACGGATCAGAAAAGGTGTACTGCAGCCACGTGCTTGGGATTTTCGTCACCTCTCTGGTCATTATTTCTTTGTGAAACTCGTTCACTTTCATCCAGTTTCCTTTCTGGGCATCCATCGCGATATCAAACGAATTGATAATATCTTTTGATATGTCTTCGGAGAACTTCATCTTTTCGATTTCCGCTACAAACTGATTTTTTATTCCGTCAGCTTTTTCAGATAAAAGCTCATAAATGATGTTTTGTCCATCAAGTATCTGCAAGGGATGAGTTGTTTATGCTTCAAATTACACAATGATTTAAAATTTTTATAATGTCTTCAAGTAGAGCAAATCCACTGAAATTATTAGGGGGGGACTTTTCATTATTGTGAGTAGTTTTTGCGTAAATGACGTCATATCGATTGTCGAAAGTTATGACGTCAAGATACAGACTTTTTATGTCACAAACAATGGGTTATCTTTCGGCTAAAAGAGCCTAAAAACGCCGTTAAAACTGTTTGCGATCGCTTAACTGTTTAAAAAGTGATAAAATCATTTTAATGCTTCAGTAAAGCAGCTTTGAACCAGCTTTAAACAATTTATTTTGATTTTGGGTTTCATTCTTATTTAATAAAATATAACTGAAAATTTTTTTAATCGAATCCAAAATATTCCCAAAACAAAATATTTGGGGGCACATGCTCCCCCCCCCCCCCCCCTTCCCGGGGTTTGCGCCCGTGTTATTTTGGGCTAAAAA
>QXVZ01010866.1:3313-30836 GCA_008931825.1 Phallusia fumigata | reverse complement strand
TTTTAAACGAAACCAAAATATTCCCAAAAAAAAATATTTGGGGGCCCATCCCCCCCCCCCCCCCCTCTCTCCCGGGATTTGAGCCCGTGATGTCTTCGGATAATAATTGCTTACCTGGTTCATATCTCGACAAAATCTTCGAAGAAATCCGCTTTTGATTTTCCTTGCTTTGTCCTGCTCCACTTGCTACAAAGACAGTTCAGTTTGTTATCATGAGCATTAAAAGAGGGATTTGCAGCAAATTGGACTCCGTCACTACGACGGTTAGTCGCAATTTGTTTTGTTTATGATGTCTTTTGTGTTAATAAAGCCGTGAAAAACAAAACGAAATTTTCCAAAATCTTGTCAACTTATTTGTTTGGTATAAAAAAGTTTGCAGCAATACTTCTTTACCATTTTAATTTTATTTTTGTCTGAGCCAATGGCTTTCAATTTGTCCAGCATTGTTTCATTTAATTTTTTTGTTTGTTCAACAAAAACATCATCTGGAATGTGCTTGACTTTCGTAATAAACAAACTCCTTGCACTATTTATTTGTTGTTCAACGTCGCAATTTTCTGGTTTTCTTGAAAAAAATCTTGTCAGTTTCTAGAAGGAATAAGCATGATGAGTTAGATATATTCTGCTTTGAGACAAAAAGCTTGGCGGAAAAAGGCCACCAAAACTTAATCAGTCACTAAAGCCGCAAAACTAAGCGAAAAAAAACGAGGACCAGTTATGCCGACCGGTTTTGAGTATTTAAACAGGTTAAACTGAAGGTAGATTTTGTCGAAGCTATTTTTACTTTTATCTGTCCTAACAAAATTGTAATTTTGATAGTTACCGAGACAACATTTTCTCCTCTGTTTTCAAACGTTTTTCCGATGTCAGTTGTTTCAATGGCCAGCACATTTGCCTCCAACACTTTGATCTGATCATTTTCCTGCAAATAAATGTTTAAAGGCCTGTGGTAAGTGACTTCTTTGTTTGATGTTTAGCTTTAATTTGCCGAATAACGTAGTAACTGACCAGTTGTAATGCAGCATGTATTTATTCTTGTTTGGTAAATTTTAGCTTTATTGTTTTTTGTCGCTTAAATTTATCAAATGCGACTTGCTTTTTCTTATATTTTTGACATATATCAGGTCCTACAACATGCGTAAGGAGATTTTTACAATTGTTATGTTAGCATTTTAGGTTAGCTGTTTTCTTTGTCCTTTGGTCAGTTAACTTGTATTTTGCTAAATATTTTCCCATCGTAACTGTTATACCTAAAGTTACCTTGGAGAGCTGCAGATTAAAATGCTGCAGTTTCAACTCGTTTTTGCACATATCTGAAATAGTTTTCTGTAATTGAATTCTCTTATCAACGGGAACGTGCCTTTGTAGAACTTTATCCACCAATGTTTGTAGACTACGGCCACCGCTTTTTTCCACCTGTTAAACTTAGAGTTACACAAACCAACGAAATATGCTAAGAAAATAAGAAGCAACTTTTAAACGCCTGTTGCGCGCCTATAACTATCAGCTTGTGCCGGCCACGTCGCTAGGGTTTGGCAAACATTTGAGGGGGGGGAGGGCATTTGAAGTCAATTGGAATTTTTTTAGATCATATTTCGTTTGTATCCATTCCCACGTTTTGCCGAAGCGCGTTACAAAAACTGGTTGTTGTTCTGTAAAAGGTCATGTTTTGTTCATACTTTGGTCATATTTGTTGTTGCCGTTGTTATCAGATCGAATTTGACCGGAAAACCGTTGAAAGATCTAATTGTCTGAAACAAGAAAGGTTAATAAGTACTACTACGACATTGCGAAAAATAATTTAAGCTTTATAGTTAACATACATCGTTGATGGAAATTCTTTTACTGTATATATCGAAAATTTCACGCCTGAAGTTTGTGAGTTTTTTTACACAAGCTTGCTTAGCATCCAAATTGGTTTTCTCATCCAATCCTGCCGCAAAAGTTTTCAAAGCTGAATCACAGACGGATTTGAGTGTGGCGATGCTTCCTTTAAACTGCAAAATCAAATAAAACAAAAAAATGCGTTCAAACAAACTAACATTAAGCATTCAAGAAATAAAAATAAACACACAGCCCACTTTTTACCTTATTGAATTTTGCTGTAAAAGTGATAACTCTTTTTCTCAATAGAATTTCAATTTTGACCTGCATAAAAAAACCGAATTACAGGATTATTTTGGATCACAATGCTCATGAAGTTCTCGAAAAGTTTTATTGCAAACGTAACTCGTTTTTACTCACTGATAATAACAAAACCAAGCCACTACACACCACTACTACACAATTTTTGTTTAACTTACCTTTTTCAGCTCATTTTTAACCCTGTACAAGTCAGTTTCGACATCAAGGACATCTTCCAATCGTTTTCTGTAATTGCTCCTGATGTCAGCATCCAGTGGATCGCTTTTCGTTGTTTTTTCAAACAAACCCAAGATTTTAGGTTTTTGCTCGCAAATAAATTTATCTTCAGTATAAGACATTTGCGCGGCCTTTGAAGTAAAATACATCTGAAAACAGCAACGAAAACCAATATTAAATTTGGAAAAACTATGTCCTAGCAATGTCATATCGTACTTTTCCGCCTTCTGTGTTGTTTGAGAATTTTTCGAATAGGCATCATTATCATGTGGAAGTTCCATTATTGGTTCGTAATTTACAACGCATGTTTTTGTAAAAAAAAGGCAGTTTTCTGATGGTATAGTTGCAAAAGGTTTGTCACCTGTGGTGTTACGCTGAATTTAGTGAAAACAACCATTTAACTGGGGGCGAACAAACTGTTGTTACGTATTGTTTTTTGAATTTTGGCATTTGTTTCGTTTTGCACGTGAAAAAAAACAAATGCCAAAATTCCTACGTGAAATTAAATTATGCGAAAAACTCCGATCCTTACCTTCAAATAGCCATGGAACTTTTCGACGCACTGGAGAACCAATTCGCCGTATAGCTCTTTTACTCCAGCCTGTAATATGAGACAAGCAGTGTTACTGCCTGCATTTCATTTCTTAATTGACGCTGGTAATTTCAACCAGTTGTTACTACTGATGACAGGTCCGACACAAAATAAATCGCGTCGGTGAAACCATTGGCTTACCTCTAAAAAATCATTGTAGCACTGGAACATGAAAATACGTTCATCTAATGTCGTTTGGAGCTCCTCTCTGTGCTTATCGATTTGAGATTGTTCCCCGACTTTTTTTTTGTCAGGGTACATGTTCATTGCTTTGGTAACAGCCCACGAATGCGCTTGATCCAAGCTTTTTTGGGATTGATACGTTTTTTCAATATTCTACAAACATGATTAATGTGTTTCATGTTTAGATTTTAACGTTTATTTCAAACTGCTCACCTCAATGGACTTGAAGAAATCTTTCTCACAGCGACTTGTCATTTGTTGCAAATATGACGTGACAGCAGCCTAAATTGTTTTGTTACGTTTTAGACCAGCTTAGGATAGCTTAGTAGTTAGAACAAAAGTGGTTGCACCCGACACATTGCAAAATCAGAACATTATTTTCCTATGTCAAATAACTCTAACGGTTTGCTCCTATTTGTGATAACTAATGTAATATAAATTAAAAAACTGTTTGCAGCTAATTGATTTTTTTCAACCGTTGAAGTTTATCAAAGAGCACACGATATTGCTAAGGAAGAAACGAACCTGATACAAAGTGTCGACATTAAGTTTGTTGAGGTCAATAAGGCTTGCAACAGAATATGCCAGGTTGGCAACGTCTTCTCCCGTCAAGAGATGCCCGTTTGATGTTTTCACCTTTGGAACCTCAAAAATCTTCCTGAAAATCTCATCGCAGGCCTTTAAGAATTCATGGTCGATTTCTAAGACAGAAAAAGTCAGAAATATTATTTTTCAAACAACTTATTCAAATACAGCTGTGTCTACAAACGAAGCCGATCCTTTGTACATTCCATAAAAAAGTGGTTTCCAATAATTTCCCCGAACAATTTAGTTTGTAATAAGACCAATTTAAACAGGTTAATAGAATTGTAGCGCCTAAAATATGTTTATTTCTAAAACTTCGTCACAAATAGGTCCATCGTTTTGGTCCGGACTCATTCGACGGCATTATGCACATGTACTCGTAATTTTTATTTTGTTCGTGATGAAAGTTGCTTATCGCAATTTAAATTGCATTTGTTTGTTATGGATTAAAATCCTACGTATTCTAATACAGCACTATAACGAGTCTTGACGCCGACTTACCGCCAAGTTTGAGATCGCCAGCCTCGCTTTCAGTAACAAGGCTTCCAGGATGTGGCATAAGAGCGCATTCTGTTTTATCAAATGTGTTTTTGATGGTATCGTACTTCAACTTATATTCTTGTGATGCCCCTTTGTCTCTGTTTTCCAGAAACATTTCGCCTCCTTTGTTGCCACGTTCAAGTTTCCCTTGGTAATCCCGTATTGCAAACAGCAGCGACTATGAAATACGGAAATTATATAATTTAAAAAAATTAACAAACCGAGCAAACACGTGGTAAACGTTTCCTGGCATCAATACAGGAAGTAAAATATAATAGTTTTGACCAACGTTCAGTGGTAAACTTGGATATTTACTACAAAAATCCACTGATATCAGCTTTTTGTTCNAATGTGTTTCATGTTTAGATTTTAACGTTTATTTCAAACTGCTCACCTCAATGGACTTGAAGAAATCTTTCTCACAGCGACTTGTCATTTGTTGCAAATATGACGTGACAGCAGCCTAAATTGTTTTGTTACGTTTTAGACCAGCTTAGGATAGCTTAGTAGTTAGAACAAAAGTGGTTGCACCCGACACATTGCAAAATCAGAACATTATTTTCCTATGTCAAATAACTCTAACGGTTTGCTCCTATTTGTGATAACTAATGTAATATAAATTAAAAAACTGTTTGCAGCTAATTGATTTTTTTCAACCGTTGAAGTTTATCAAAGAGCACACGATATTGCTAAGGAAGAAACGAACCTGATACAAAGTGTCGACATTAAGTTTGTTGAGGTCAATAAGGCTTGCAACAGAATATGCCAGGTTGGCAACGTCTTCTCCCGTCAAGAGATGCCCGTTTGATGTTTTCACCTTTGGAACCTCAAAAATCTTCCTGAAAATCTCATCGCAGGCCTTTAAGAATTCATGGTCGATTTCTAAGACAGAAAAAGTCAGAAATATTATTTTTCAAACAACTTATTCAAATACAGCTGTGTCTACAAACGAAGCCGATCCTTTGTACATTCCATAAAAAAGTGGTTTCCAATAATTTCCCCGAACAATTTAGTTTGTAATAAGACCAATTTAAACAGGTTAATAGAATTGTAGCGCCTAAAATATGTTTATTTCTAAAACTTCGTCACAAATAGGTCCATCGTTTTGGTCCGGACTCATTCGACGGCACTATACACATGTACTCGTAATTTTTATTTCGTTCGTGATGAAAGTTGCTTATCGCAATTTAAAATTGCATTTGTTTGTTATGGAGCAAAATCCTACGTATTCTAATACAGCACTATAACGAGTCTTGACGCCGACTTACCGCCAAGTTTGAGATCGCCAGCCTCTCTTTGAGTGACAGGGCTTCCAGGATGCGGCATAAGAGCGCATTCTGTTTTATCAAATGTCTTTCGGATGGCAGCGTACTTCCGCTTATAGTCATCTAATGCCCCTTTGTCTCTGTTTTCCAGAAACGTTTTGCCTCCTTCGTGGCCATACTCAAGTTCGCTCTGGTAATTCCGTATTGCAAACAGCAGCGACTATGAAATACGGAAATTATATAATTTAAAAAAATTAACAAACCGAGCAAACATGTGGTAAACGTTTCCTGGCATCAATACAGGAAGTAAAATATATTAGCTTTGACCAACGTTCAGTGGTAAACTTGGATATTTGCCACAAAAATCCAGGATAAAAATCCACTGATATCAGTTTTTTGTTCTTGAATGAAAACTATTTTTAGTTGCCCTGTCACAAATGTTGGTTTAGCATTTTTCGGATTGTAGTAAAAGATCAAGAAGGGACTTGAAATTCGCTTCCCTTCGGCNTTTGTTGAGGTCAATAAGGCTTGCCACAGAATATGACAGGTTGGCAACGTCTTCTCCTGTCAAGAGATGTCCGTTTGATGTTTTCACCTTGGGAACCTCAAAAATCTTCCTGAAAATCTCATCGCAGACGCTTAAGAATTTATCAGTGATGTCTAAGACAGAAAAAGTCAGAAATATTATTTTTCAAACCACTTATTCAAATACAGCTGTGTCTACAAACGAAGCCGATCCTTTGTACATTCCATAAAAAAGTGGTTTCCAATAATTTCCCCGAACAATTTTTTTTGTAATAAGACCAATCCAAACAGGTTAATAGAATTGTAGCGCCTAAAATATGTTCATTTCTAAAACTTCGTCACAAATAGGTCCAGCGTTTTGGTCCGGACTCATTCGACGGCATTATGCACATGTACTCGTAATTTTTATTTTGTTCGTGATGAAAGTTGCTTATCGCAATTTAAATTGCATTTGTTTGTTATGGATTAAAATCCTACGTATTCTAATACAGCACTATAACGAGTCTTGACGCCGACTTACCGCCAAGTTTGAGATCGCCAGCCTCGCTTTCAGTAACAAGGCTTCCAGGATGTGGCATAAGAGCGCATTCTGTTTTATCAAATGTGTTTTTGATGGTATCGTACTTCAACTTATATTCTTGTGATGCCCCTTTGTCTCTGTTTTCCAGAAACATTTCGCCTCCTTTGTTGCCACGTTCAAGTTTCCCTTGGTAATCCCGTATTGCAAACAGCAGCGACTATGAAATACGGAAATTATATAATTTAAAAAAATTAACAAACCGAGCAAACACGTGGTAAACGTTTCCTGGCATCAATACAGGAAGTAAAATATAATAGTTTTGACCAACGTTCAGTGGTAAACTTGGATATTTACTACAAAAATCCACTGATATCAGCTTTTTGTTCTTGAATGAAAACTCTTTTTAGTTGCCCTGTCATAAATGTTAGTTTAGCATTTTTTCGGATTGTAGTAAAAGATCGAGAAGGGACTTGAAATTCGCTTCCCTTCGGCAGGTCTTACCTGGGACGGTTTCAGTCCTTCGCTGTTTGCTAGAAGCTTCTCAAAAAACTCGCAAAACGTCTAAAACAAAACGAAAGATTTTCTTGCCAAAGCTTTTTATTTCTTCTCTACTGGGCAAGAAGTGACATACGTAATATTTAAAGATTTGGAACCACTGATCTACTAAAAAATACTACACTTCTCATTAGTAACTTTACTATATTGTGGATAAGGAAATTCATAAAATTCCTCCCCTTTGGAACCACTGGCTTAGCCAGACAAACTGTTGCTAGTAATACCTTCAAACCGTTCAGGTCGTTTGCATTTATGTTTTTGTCCAAGTTGTAAATTTGATAAGAACTAAGATACAAGCTCAAAGTGAAAAGAAGCGAATTGCCGTCGTCTGTAGTGCGTTCGTCAAACATGCCCTGAGTGTCCATGAGGAAAACAGCAACCTGGAAAACACAGAAATAAAGGAAATTTTATGACAACATAAAAGTAAATCACTTCAAAAAAGACGTCCTACTGGTAACGTAACTTTTTTCTCGTGGTGGAATATGACCAACGTCACAGTTATAAATTCTTATTTTACCAATAGCCATGGCAATTTGGCGGGCATGTTCCATATTTTACTGGCACGGGTCTGCAGATATGTGTGTCGTCCCCTTATAGTGACGTATCCAGACTTTTTGTAAGGTAGGCTAAATATGGTTAATGTTTTTTTGGGGGGATCTACGAACTATCTGTACACACACCGCTACATTCATTAAAACTTTCTGAAATTAGAGCAAATAGTTTTAATGCGTTTTTACTAAACTGTCCGAAGCTGTCATCGTTTGAAAAAAAGTAATACTTTTCCATGGTTTTCCAAATGCAGCCAGAATGGTTTGCTCCAAATACAAATTCCCTGAGTATGTCCATCATCTCCTCTTTTCCATTTAAAACCGCTGTCAAGTTTGGCTTCTTTGTCGTTTCGCCAATCTCCCTTTTGAATCAAGCGAGGGCGTAAAAACAGGGAAAATGTCGGAAAAAGTTATTACCAAATTGCAAACCTTATTTTCGGATTTGTGATCGAGAAACCGGAGCATAAGTGACAAAAGAAAGGACTTTCCTGTTCTCATTGGGCCAGTTATAGAATAAATGCAAATTGGAGCATGTTTTACTTCTGGGTTGCTTAACAAATGGCCAATCGCGTTGCGATCAATTACGATCTTATTTTTGTCAGCCAACCTTGCGATCTGCACAGCTGTAAAAGTAGTTTAAATTGTTTTTGGCAGTATTATGTATAACATAACTTGTCAAATAATTATGTACAAAGGCAACACAAAGTGAAACATGCTATGGTCACTTACCACGTGGTTGATCAAAATGACCCGCCATCTGTTAACCGGTGACAGAACCTCCAGAACACAATTTTTTTTAAATCAAAATCTGTAGAAACCATGCATATCATGTATAAATGGGCGCTGGTGCGTCTTTGTGTGTACATTCGATTTTGGAAGATCCTGTGCTTTTTTAATATTTTCTGTATGTGTACAACTAACTTGTAAAAACGAATACTACAAGTCACTATGAAAAAAAGGAAATCCACCCACATCAAGGGTTAGTGAATACTAAGTGTGATATTCACAATACATAATCAGTCGATATATACGCATCGGCATCTATAATAACCCTTGTACAGTACTGCTCTTATGACGGTATATGTCTGTTGTACGTTAGCACCTCAACAATCGTCTATTTTAACTGATAAACTTAATCTGTTCCTTACCCTTTTGTTATCGCCTTTTACAAAATTTGTTTTTCATGCTATTCTAATGCTTTTTCGGTAAATATGTATTTACAATTTTAACTATTTGATACGTCACCTTCACAGGCGGCCGAATCGTGCGTATTTTTAATGTTAGTTTGTGAGACGAGCATTTTAAATTAATTATGTTTCTATAATGATGATGATGATAATGGGAGTTAAATGACTTGATTGCTCGCCGTATTACTTAGCACGCTTGAATTTAAAACACATTAGAGCTGCATCAGGTTTAATAATTACCAAAATTTTCCCACTTTTGATACGTCACCTTCACAGGAGGCCGAATCGTGTGTGTTTTTAATGTTAATTTGCCGGACGAGCATTTAGATATCATCGTTACGTTTTCGCAACAACAGATTAATTGTATTTGTACAATAATAGGAGATAAATGATTGCTCGCATTATTACTGCGCACGCTTGAGTTTAAAAACACATTAGAGCTGCATCAGGTTTAATAATTACAACAATTTTCTTACTTTTACCATACAATTTAGTGCATATCGCACTAACGTTTTAAAATACCTGCAAATTACATTTTTATTGTCTGCGAGAAACGTTTTTAATAATAAAAAATTTACTTACAAACACTTAATTCTGTGGAACCCAAATTTAGTAAATGCCTTTTCGTGTGTTAATCCTAAAATCTTAAGCCAAAATCCGATTTTCGGGTCAAGCGTTTTTGTCACAAAAAAAACGTCATGTTTTGGGTTGGGGCACTCTTAATATCCTGTGCAGGGCTGCCCTAAAAATTTTTACAGAATCCTGATTTTAAAAAGTTAACCATAAAATTAAATGCCAATTAAGTAAGTTAAAAATATTTAACCAGCAAAGTAAACTCATATCAAACCGAAGAAAACCGTTGTAAAATTGGACTTAACTCAGAATTTTACGCATTTGTTCGTTTTGGTCGAAAGTTTTAAAATGCGTTTTTAACCTTAATCAAGAAATTCAAAGTCTACTTAGAAATCAGGGTCAGGATTAACACCAGAATGCTTTCACGGGGACTTAACTTTGGGTGGATAGATTCAGGAAATTTCTTACTTTTTCCGCTGGAGGCGGTATGTATTTTTGTGGTGAATGTTGTAAATTAATTTTATTCATGACTAATCCCCAACCCCTGAACCCAGTATCACCAACTGTGAACGTTGGTAACAAAATTTACAAGTTTAAACTCATTAAAATGCATTATCTTCCGTATTTGCAACATTAAATAAACCACATGCAACACGGTTGAATACACAATTAAAAATCACCCACCTCGCACAAGAACAGGCCTGGTCCTTTATTACTGCAAATACGGAATTTAATGCATTTATTTTGAGAAAACTCGAAATTTTTGCTATTTGTGGAAGTGATTTTGGGTTAGGGGGTCGGGATTAGTAAAAAATCGTTAAAAAAAATAGGAAAGATATCGGTAAAAATCCATACAGCCTCCAGCGGTTAAGTGTGGAATTTCCTGCATCTATCGGATTGTGTGACATCACAATAAGGTAACAATTGATGACACATTAAGAATAAAAGATATTTTACTAAATCAGTAAAAGCAGAGCAATAGTGGAGAAGTTTTTGATTGCAAAGCGTGTGAAATGTTGTTTTCATTTTGTTACATATTATTTTTGGTAATGTTTTGTTTACCAATTTTTTGTTGGTTGCAGAAAATATATCACCTAACATACCTGTCCTTGTCAGAAAAAGTACACAAAAGTCAAGTAAGTATTACATGTTGCATAGGCCTACCGTATGTCATCTTTTAGGAGGACATATCCTCCTTTTTGGAGATAAACTAACTTAAAAAAGTGACCAAATGTCCACATGCATTTCCTGTTTTTACTTAATATATTTCCCAGATGGGAAAGTTTAATTTTTGCGAATAGGATGTTTTTTAAAATTTTTTGCGGGGATTTACATTTCCCAAATTTTTTTTGCACAGACAACTTTTGCAACAGCCCTGACTACCAATGCTTTGTCCTCATAGCTTCAGCAGAAAAAGAATAAACTGGCAGTGGCAGTCATACTTCAATGCACATGACATTGTATGAAATAGAACAGTGCTTTGCAAACGTTAAGAAACACTGCGCTAAATGACTTTAAATATTGCCCACTAATGCATAAAAACTTTACATTTTTCTGTGTTTTCGATTTCACCGAAATGACAAAGTTGTATTGGTAGTTGTTGAAACTGTTAGACTTTTGTGATATACCCTCTTTTTTAAAGATAAAAATATGGTAGGCCCAATGTGCAATAGTAATAAATTTGAAAAAAAACACAAAAAATGCTTGTAACACTTGCAAAGGTATTACCTTGCAAAGCAGCATTCTGAACAAACAATTTTTTAGATTTTCTGTTTTTCAAAATGTAAGACTAGGGATGTTTAAAGTGGATTATCGAAATCCTATTGATTTAAATCCAAACAGATTTGTCAAAATTTGCCATTTAAAATGGGTAAATGAAATGACATTATTTTATCCAAAACGGCATGTAAGCATATGTGTACAGTTAGACTGAACTTTGTGTTGATACATTCACAGGCGCAGCAGGGCAACAACACAATTTGTTTTCTGTTTCACCTAATGCTGAGTGGTTACGTTGTGACATTAATTAATGATAAAAAAACAATCAAATAATAAAAATTACAAAAGTTGAACTTTGGCTCGTTACGTTGTGAGTTCAAAATTTCTTTCTTGTCTTCTTGTTTTTTTTTTGAGCAAGAAACTGCTCATTCAAGGTGACATTAAAAATTCTTTAGTGGATTTTTGCTTTGCTTATTTATACAAACGTGTGAACAAGGGTATGAAGCTGAGAGGTGTTTGTTGTTTGGCATACACTTCAATGTATGATTACTCAAACTTTTTTGTGGTAGAGTGAAACAAGTCAACAGATGTTAGACGAAGAAAATCTGAAATATCAAACACACCCAGAAAGTGAGGGAGGAGGGTTTAAAAGGAAGGAGGTATGAGGGTAACTAATATTGGTCTGTTTAGACCTAGACTTAATTTTCACTCATTATTGTGCAACATAAATGTGTCACTTTAATATTTTGCGAAGTTATTTTTCTGAAGTTTCATTTCTGTTAAGCGTAATTATTGGTCCCCATCTGCGAAGTTAGCTGGCATAATTGAATAAAACAGTTACAAAACTGTGCCTTTTGGGGTTTATTAAGGGGTAACAAACAGTTTCAGTTCGAACAGGAAGCCGGCTCAAAAAAGACAACAGTAAAACAAAAGTCAGTTATGTAGGAACTTTAATATGGCAAATCCATGTCAGGAAATTTGAAATGTACATATGTAGGGTGCTTTTCATTGTTTGTTCAAAATTTTAGCATGATCGGTCAAGTACTTACCTTTACAGCTGCAAATACGTGTATTAACACTGACTGTTTTGCCCTAAATGCAAAATGACCTGCCATGAGGGAGTGGACGATTTTATGACACAAAGGATGCAATGCTTAGTGGTTGGTAACAGGCTGCTATTTCACACATAAACGGGCATTTCTGCGGTGCAGCAAGGCGGACATTTCGCTGAATAAAATTAGGTGGTGATGACCTCAGTATCATTGCTGTTTTGCAATGTAGAAGAGTTGCATTGCGTGCATTCGATTTTTTACAAACATGGCAATGACTTAGGATTAGTATCCTAATGTTTGGGACTGTGTGATGGTAAGCATTTCTTCACCTCCGCCCGTGGTAAAACTTAAGTCATTTCTGCAACATGGCGTTTTAATGTAAATAAACAAACATCATAAGGCAGGGGTTGGCAACCTGTTGAATGCAGAGTGCCATTTTACAAATTATGTCAAATGATTGATGGCTTTGTGTGCCATGTTTATGACATCACTGCTTTATGTTTCTGCCTTGAATCTGTAAAATCTTAATTCGCATAATTTGGTGGAAAAGATGCATTGGAATATGAAGTTTTGAAACACTTGGTATGCTATGAACAATCATGCCTACCCATGTCATAAGGCACAGATGGTTTTCATTAGAACTATAACCCCATAACATTTTTTCCAGGCGAACAATACTTTCTGGAAGCACAAATCTCCCTCACCCCTATGAAATCACCCTGTTTGAACACCATGTTTACATCATTGATTGGATGAAAATGGGCCTTCCGTGCACTCACAAAATTGACGGGTCCTAGAACATGCAAGCCTACTGTCCGCTTCATCAACCAAAAGGTAAAGTGTGTGTTGTTGTAAAAATTATCACAAAGTTACAACAGTTTTGTTATCATTAGGTTGTTGTTTTACATTTAAGAAATGAGTTTACAACCACCTACAAATGAAGATATCGATTAAAAAAAACTTTTTTGGATTTTTCAATTTTAACTTTATTAACTCTTGCCTGGTGATTTAAAGTTTTATGCAAAATTTACTGATGCAATTTATGATTACTGTGAGACATGCGTTGGCAACCTTTTAAATGCAGCCAGTTTACAAATTATTTCCCAAAGGTGATAGCTTTGCATGATGTGTTTATGATGACACTGCATTAAAATAGAGAAGCTGCAAAACTTGGCTCGCCAAATTTGTTGAAATGTGAACTCGTAAATCGCTGGGCTTGCCAGAGGTTGCTAACCCCTTCTGTAAGAGAATAACACTTTGGGAAATTGTAATGCGAAGACAGAAGGTGGCTGCAATCATGTTTTACAGCTTATCAACAGTTACTCACATTCTTTTAAAGAACAGTTTTTTTGTTCAGTTTTGTTTCAATTGTTTCAGAGTCTAATATTGAGCACTTTCTTTGTCAAAATAAAGCAAAGTAGTTGATGTTAAAATTTACTTGCAATTTTAGGATTACAAACCATCCAACCAAATAAAGATGTACTACTTTCACAGTTGACAACCCATGTGCGAACCAAAACGGTGGATGCGACCATCTGTGCGTCCTCAGTCCAGCAGTGAAGGACTCGGCTGTAAGCGGTTCAAGATATGATCTGAATTACTTCACACAAAAATGTGAAGGTGGGTCTGTTTTAAGATTTTAAGTGAGACTTTTCAGAATAGGAAGTCTATAATATTTTACAGTTATTATATTTCCCTCATTTGCAGTCACAAAAACTTTTAATTGGTTTAACGGGTGTTTGCTGTTTTGCATGTGTCAGTTACTTATGCACAAGTGCAATATATTGTCAAGAGCGTAATTTAAAAACATATGGGTAGTAAATCAGCTTGGACGTTTGACTACAGCACTTTGCAAACTCCTACCCAAATTGCTAACGTCAGCTGTACAAAGCATTAGGCTACTCCCGTGATGCATTACCTGCTTTGTTTATTTTGGAATTTTTCATTCCTCCTTTCCTACTAGACAAGAAGTGAAGTAATGTTAGGTTTTGGTTTGGAACCATTAGTCTACCCTTGCCTTTATAGTCTTATAAAGCCATTTTTCTTATCTCAGACATGTTTTCTTTGCAGGAATTGATATCTGTTAAATTGCCTCCTGAAGATAGTCCCAGTGACATTAAGGGACATGTCAGTGTGTTGGGAAGCTCGATCACAAACTTATTTGTTCCCCAGACATGGAATCACTTTTAAAATGACCAATCTAAATTTATATTTTTACAACTGAAGTTCCTAGTGAAAAAAAGTGTTGGCAACACTGTTTTAAGTTTATATTCGTGCAGATGTAAAAATCCAACCCAGCTTTCTGAATGTAATACAGGATATGTTTTTACAGCCTGGGGCCAATATATGAAGGGGTGTTACCCGTAATACAGGTATGAAAAGCTTTTGGATCAGGATGTTTGTTTTCACTTTATTCTGATTTAAATACATGTTTGGGATGGTGACTAGCCAAACCCATTGTTACTTGCCGGTCTTTACGGGGATTAGCCTAAAGCGGAGAGCTGGTTTTGTTGCCAGCCTAAAGCTGTTGGTTGAGAAACAAGAGAATGTGTGTGATTTGCTTGCTTAGCGCCACCACGCGGAAAATGTCGCGTTCCGAAAAAGACGAGCATCTTTTTGAAAGTCCGCCATTTGAAAACAAAGTTGGTGTTTACTAGGATATCTGTTATAGCTACGAATAAAAAACTTAATCAAAAATTAAGTCACATTATGAAAAGGTGACACATTAATAACCCTTTTAAGTGTGCATTTTTTGCCTGGATAACTTCAATGCTTTGTGTCATGCGTTTTCGTCTTGCAATGCCATTGCTGAATATTGAGGAAATAAGTTGAGCAACTATATTTGATTTTGAGCCCCATATGTAACATACTAATAAACGCACAAATAATTTCGCAATTGTCGTTGGTAACAACAAACACTCAGATTTCTGAGTTCTTTCAAACTGTCTTGACACTAAGTGCCTGATTGTATGCGCATGTCCATGTGTGCAACTTATGCGCGTGTGCATTGCTTACATTTGTTTGAGTCGGTTTATGCTACTATGCAAGATGGAGTCGTCTTTTACAAAAATGTTTAGCTCGCCATGACCATCTGATGCACAGTATTATTAGGTCTTTGAGTTAGAAAATGTTTGGTCGATTTTTTTCTGCTGTTGTCGTAAAATCTGGTTTGGTTCCTAAAGTTTACAGGTTGTTGGTTGGGAAATGATACATGCCTGTTACCTCACCTGAAGCCAGTATAACAAACATTAATTTGGTATAATTCACCTTAACCAACTACAGCCGGCAATACCTGTCCAGTTCATCGTGAATAATGACATTTGTAAGCTTAACAGTACGAAGAAACAGCAATAAATTTTGTAATTTACTGTCTGGCCTTTAAAAGCACTTTTGTGGCCTAATCTTTGACGGGGCCGCCGCATTCTGTGAAATTGTTGACCCGACTCTTGTCATTCACAGGGTTTGGTGCATACCATTTATTTACAGTTTGAATCATATCAACGAATCATGCAGTTGTCTACATTCTACTATGGTTTATACTCATACAAGGAAACATTATAACACGGTGCTTATCAGCCTTTTCTGTTAGGCTACATCAATTTGATTGCTCATGATTTTCTATACACGCTCATGTCCCAAATGAAAATGCGAAAAATTTGTTTTTCATAAGCTTAAAACGTCACAAAAGGTGATTGATACAATAGTTTTCAGTGCACGTCATACAAGTGCATCACCATTGAGTTTCAACTCTGAATTTGTTTAGGACTGGGCTAAATACACAAAAATTGATGGTGGGCATGGTTGCTAAATGAAACGCTTGAAAAATTAGCTGGTGAAACAGTAATAAATAAAAATTGTTGATAGACCCCGAAAAAATTGAAATACCGATCGGGTTGTATACATACAACATCTGATTTGACAAGCACTACTTTGGATCATACGCAGCGATAAGATGTTCATACAGAAGTGATAAAATAATATTATTCAAGCGAAAGACAATACACTTCGCTTATGCAAAAATGTACACCTGATATTCAACAAAGATCATTCAATTTTTTACAGGATGATAAATAGTTAACCCATGGAGTGCTGTAGTTGCTAAATACACCCGCACTCAAGGTTTTAGTGAAATCCTTAAACATCACTCAAGCTGACTGGGATTTTTATGTTGGATTTCCATTCCGAAAAGGCGTATTTAACCTTCTTTTTAAATGAAAACCAAAAATCTTCCCATTTATTTAGCTCTCTGGAGAAAACATCCTCGTGAAACAGGTTGATCGTTTCCCAATTGCTCATTTGTGTGTCGATTTCGATTCCAAAAGATATAATCAACTTTTCAATTATCGGGTCATTTTCAGAAATGTGGCGACATTCAGTTTCGAATTCTGATTTAACTTCCTCTTTTACTTTTTTCAAATAATCTGGTGTTGCATGTTTTGCCTCCAATTCCTGCACGAAAATAGTTTTTTGTTACAAAAATTAAAATGTGGAAATTGCGACCAATGTAGGTAGACAACAACCAGATTTAATTGTTGAACAGTTTTCAAGTTTTAAAATTGTTGTGGTGAACTTTTCAGAATTCTTTTTTCCCTGTTTAAGTTGCAGTTTGCATCCACATATGTAAGACCAATAATAAAAGCAATTCATACTTCATTCATTTCCTGGCAATCTTTCCAGATTATAGTCATTTGAACTTTTTCCACTCTGTCAGTAAAAAGTTTCTAAAACATAAAAAATAGTAAAATCTGGATTTGCAAGAGAAAAAAAAAAGTTCAACACAGGAACACGTCAACGGTTAACACCTGCCAAAAACCAAGGCAGTAGCTGGAAGCTGAGTCTAGTATTTTGTTCGTACCTTCTCGTAGGCTTGCATTTCCTTCCAGCTCTTTTTAATTGAGTTCAGCATTTCCTCCATGGATTTTTTCCTTTGTTCGATGAAGGTCTTGTCTGAAATCAGTCGCACTTTCTCCGCGAACAAAGTTCTTGCGATTTCGAGCTGTTGTTTGTCTTCTTCTTCCACTTTTGCAAAACTCTTTTGTTTTGCAAAAGGGATTTTTTTTCTCAGGATATTCTGCATGTACATTGCATTTATTTTGTGCGAGTAGGTAAATAAAATTACTGCACCAGATTTTACGTAAACATTTTCAAATGACTATAATCGAAGAGTTCCCAACCAAATTTTTCTACATTCAAGTGTAAAACAGTTTTAGCTGTGCGGCAAACACTGTAGTCGTCTTTGAGAACAACTAAGAAACATCTTTTCGAACAGTAGTTGGCAGCTGCATGGTGCGATTAATTCACTCGAGTTGTTATAGTTGACCGTTTACACTACATAGTATTGCATTGTTACAAAGTCATTTTGTTTATGGGCTGCCAATTCACATGTTTAAATATTCAGTACAGTTTCATACAAACAGGGTCCATCCTTTTTTACGAGTTTTCGGTTTGCTGTTTATGAAGCCTTCAATTGCCAACACTTCCGCCTCCAAAACTTTGATTTCATCGCTTTCCTACAAATATAAAATAAAAAAAATGTCAACTTTCTCTTTATCGCATTTCTCACCGTAAAACAAGTTACAGTCCGTACCTTTTTTGTGTTTTGCTTAAAACTGCGCAGTTGTATTTCATTTTTGCACATGTCCATGACGGTTTCGAACACATCGACACGTTTTGGTTTGGATATTGGTTCCAAAATTCCATGGATAAGTCTTTGTGGTACTTCGTCATCAAGTATTTCTGGCTGAAACACCAAAATTACATGTTTTTGTATTTATAAAACGCTCGTGGTTTTCTCAGTTGTGCGTTGCGTGTAAAAAATCAAAACATTATCAAGCACTGAAACTTGCCTCGTTTTGAGCAACCCAACCATCGACAACCGTCGCAACTCTTTTGAACGTTACGGGAAAATCGGGCACATCTGCTATCGTCTGAAATTAGCCAATACAAGTAAACATAATCAGACAAAGCAAACCAAATTAATGTACATTTCGTCCTAAACACACCATCGTCATTTCTTATTAAACATAGCGTAAAACAGCATGAAACCATAATAAAGCTTTAGCGTAAACCGCTACTGGCAAGGTAACTGCAATGATACTGGTGGCGTATCAACGAAATTGTATTAGCAGGCCTAGGCAAAACTTTATCTACAACGGTGCCAACGGTGATATCCAAAATAGAAACGGGCATGCGCCCAAGATGTAATTACGTAAACTGTGAAGCTGCGTTATGCGAGAACCATCGTGGGTTCATAAAATTTAAAGTACCTCATGTACATACACACCATGAGTGTACAATTACGCATAGGCAAGTTCCTAACTGCAAAAGTTTCGAAACTCACTATGTTTGTTTAGGGCCGAATATATATATTTTTTAGTTTTACCTCGACAGGTTTTTTTTCTGGGATTTTAATTTTACATTTATAAGCAAGTTTGGTTGCTGAGCAGCTAATAAAACTTAACTTTTACCTACTTTCGTTATAGAGGCCCTTTCTTCGAATACCACTTTAAGTTTTGCCAAACGGTTGGTAAACTTTGTTTCCTTTGTTTTCCGTTCAGGCAAAGGTTGATTAAAACATGTAGTCTGCAACTCAGAAAATCTATTTTGAACTGTCTCAGCTGCATGTTTTATCCTTCCAGTTTTGTTCTCATCAGCTTTCCGCTGGCCAAAAATCTGCTAGACGCAAAGTTGTAAAATATTAGGCATGACATGACTTGAACAAAACACACAAAATCTAGTCAAATTAAAAGCAAAACGGCGATTCTGTTGCCAACCCGATAATCTGACGAGGTATTCTTTTCTAGAAACTACCCTTTAACAAAGCCTTACCAGGGTAACCCGACCGTCGCCTTGTATTTAATGCACCTGTTTAACAAATTGGAACGTTTTAACACTATGCATAAATCTATCGTGTCTTTCGAAGTGGCGAAAAACCGACAACCAAATCAAGTTCTTTTCCCACAGCAATTAAAAGTTAACCAACACCCAACAATTAAAGATTGTTTTAAGCTGGTCATAAGTTTTGCAGCCTCGTGGAGTTTTGCTATGTGTTGAAATCATCGACCTTAAAGACTTTCAAGGCCTCAAAAGACTTTCACTTTAATGAAATCAATATGGTCTATAGAAGGGGTCTTAAACACGCGGCCCGCCACGTCTTTTTGTGCGGCCCGCGAAGCATTTAATATGTTTCACTTACAACCGTATTAAAATATTTAATGCACCTTTTCGACCTCAGATAAAAATTGATGAATGGCTTCGTGAACCTTTTTGCGAAGCTCAACATCTAGTTTTACCTGCATAAAAGTTTTTATTGTAGTGTTCGCTGTGGTAATGGAATTTGCGTCAAAGATTTACCAAAAGTATAAATAATAACGCAGATGCGTATATTTAAACAGTCAATGACCAAACAAGTTACAACGATAACGAAATTATCATCATTATGACTAGTGTAGCTTGTTGCAACGTGTATCGAATAGTAGTTTTCAGTGTGGCATTAATTAAAAAAAGTTTAATATCCCACCTTGTTTAAATCGTTTATTGTTTTGAGCATTTTGATTTCAGCATCAACCAAATTTTCATATTGTTTCCTGTATTCTTTTTCAATGTCAGCATTAATGTGATTTTGCTCTAACATTTTGTCAAACTTTATCAAGGTTTGCTGTTCCGCTTCTGACAGTGCACCCTCCATTTTTTGTTCATCCACAACATCCTTGTCGCCAATGCTTTCCTAAAACAAATAAGAGGTATTAGGCTGAGTTTGTTTGGATTTGTAAAAGAAATCGTAACAACACAAAACCACTAAATAAATCAACAAGCCGGAAATAGCTGCGCTATGTTAAATCGTCATGAAACGCAAGAAAGTGAAAGACAGAATTGGTGCATCCAGGTTTAACTGCAGCTACACCGTAATCACAAGGCGTTAGGTGACGGCGGCTTACAAGAAAGTGAGTTTGGCGCGATATAAGAAACAGGACTGGGGGGTGACGTTGGTGGAACCAGTCGAGAGGGCCTTAGAAGCTAACCACCCGTGCTGGGTAAAGACGGTGGGATTCGACAGGGAAATAAACAAGCGAAAAAAAACCTGCCGAATTGTTTCAAGTAGAAGCAAAGTAAGAACACACACCAAAATGCCTAAAATTGGTTAGATAGTGCCCGCTAAACTAACGTGAAGTTTGGGAAAGTATTTATCTATTATAGTTGGTCAGTATGCAGTATACCGGTTAACGGAACAAACTTTTACATGCGAGTTTTTAGATTTCGTGTAGGTAAGTTTTACATACACGGGAATGTGGTTAGTTTACAATGCTGTGGTTGTATGGTTGTGTTTCAGGCCTCTTGCATTAAACCTAGGCTTACCATACGTCCCGCTTTAGCCGGGACTGTCCCGGTTTGAACGCCTTGTCCCAGCGTCCCGCCCGCTCAGCCAAAATGTCCCGGTTTTTGTTTAGCCGTTAACCTTAATCTGGTGGTTAATTGACCCACATCCTTATCAATAATGCCAGAAAGAAAATGAAAATTAACGAATGACCTTAAAATACACTACCTGTAAATAAAAAAATTGATAGCAAATTTTAGTGCCAATAATTTTGTCGATCCATTCTTTAAATTAGTCGTTATGGTTGTACGTTTGGTTTAGATGTTAGGAAAAAATGCTTTAATTGCCTGCTTGTTTGAAAAGCAGGCGTCCCGGTTTTGAGTTGTAAAAATATGGTAAGCCTAATTAAACCGTACCAAAAGCTCGTAAACAAATTCTACATAATAAGTTCTTACTATTACATGATCGTGAAACGTTTGGCAAGCATCAAATTCTTCCAACAAATTATCGTACAATGTTTTCACGCCGGCCTGCAAGACAAAACCTTGGTAGTAGATAAAATTTACTTCGTTCGTTGTTGCATCCATTTTTGGTAGGCACTATATTGAATGTTTGGAAACACTGATGTAATGTACATCGTTCATGCAAATAATTATGTAATGTCAAATTCTTTTTTTAATGGACCATCAAAAACTGTCGGTTTATTCCGTGGGGCAATGTTTAGTAAGAGACGCAAAAAATAACTACAAAGCTAGCCGACAAAAATGTGAATTTAATGGTAAATATCTTATTGTTATGCATTGACGCCTTGGTGTGCATAGCAAATGCTATTCCGGACCTCAATAATATGAAAAACAAACCATAGTTATCAGAATGGTTAAGTCCACCAACTAGCGTGCCAAAAAATGAATCATCATGCCAATTATGTCCCTCGGGCCTGCGGTTGGACCGAGCCGGTCTAGAACATACAATACCTCCAAATAATTGTTGTAACATTGGAACATAAAAAAGCGAGAATTTAATGATTTCTTCAGCGCCTTTTCATAAGCATCGATCTCAGTTGGTTCTCCGACCTTTCTTTCCTCTTTAAACAATTTCATCGATTCTTGAACAGAATCCTCGTGGATCTTCGTCAGTTGATCTTTGGTGCGATACGCATTTTCAACTTTTTTCTGTGTATTTTTTAAGGTAAAATTTGTCCAAACCACATCATTTAAAATAACGATAGTACCTGAACTACTTTTTTTATGGATGGTTTAAAAACATTTATATCCCGCGGTATAAACGAAATGGGGGTTCTTAAAGTTCCGCAAATAAAAAGCTTGTGTATGTAAGCATGTGGTAATAAACTCTATTGCCCTTGCACTAGTTTTTTTACCTTGTTTAGATTTTGCTTACCTCGATGGATTGAAAAAAATTTCTTTCACACCGAATTGTTGCTTGTTGAAGATACAACTGTGCACAAGCCTTAAAGTTTTGGACAATTTTAATTTTAAAGGTTTTCTTATTCTTCAGATAAACCTATTTATACCTTGTACATTTCACTGGCGCCGAATTTCATCAATTCGATCGAGTTTGAGATGTTGTAAGCCAAGTTAGCAATATCGTTTCCTGTCAATGTATGTTTTTTCCACTTTTTGACGCTTGGGTCTTTAAACATTTTGCGGAAAATCTCGTCGCAGCAGTTTAGAAATTTCTTATCGATTTCTAAAAAAGCAATGGGACCATTTCCTTAAACGTCGGAAATTAGTGAAGAAGTATAGTTTTCCTTTAATTATTTTTCATGGGGTTTTTGTTTCTTTTCGAGTTTCTAAATTTCAACGTATTTGATAATTTTACAACTCCACTTTTTAGTTTGGCATTGTTCTTACCACCAATTGTAACAGTTGAATCATCACCGTCATGATAGGTAAGGTTGCTTCCTGGGGTAAGTATAACCGCACATTCTATTTTTTCAAATGAATTTTTGATATTCTGACACAAGGTCATGTTGCCTGCCGGTTTTGGATGGTTTTCATCAAATATTTTGCCAAGATATTTTTCCCCACCTTCGTGGCCTAACGTGTAGCTTGGATCTTGCCAATCCCGCACTAGGAACAGCAATGACTAAACGACAAAGTAATATTAAGGCATATATTTATGGCTTTCCCGCACTGCTATTCCTCATGCCCTTTGACCCAGCATATTATATGTTTTCATATGCATAAAGAGTAAAAAAACACAGTGTCTCCACAAGAAAACGTTTTGCCCTAACAAGGGGCCCATAGATATGTACCTGATACGATTTCAAATCGCTGTCGGTAGGAATTCGACGACAAAACAGGGAAAATTCCTGAAAAGTACACGGAGCAGAGATAAGTCGTAACAAACGGCGCGTACGTGTCTCGTAATATTTTTTACCTTTAGTCTTTCCAAATCGCTGAAGTTTATCACGGTTTTCAAGTTGTAGATTTGGTAGGAACTGAGAAAAGTGCTCAAAGTGAAAAGAAGTGAATCAACAAGCGTAGAACTTTCTTTGGCAAACAAACCCTGGGTGTCCATGAGAAACACCGCAACCTACCATTGTATAAGCGTGGAAATAAGAAAGAATTTTTTATTACCCGATAAAAATCATGGTCTGCTTTCTTGCTTAGGGTCGCCTCAGGTCCCAAACACATAGATAGCCCAATAAATTAGAAAAATATGATATGATTTCTGAATGAATCATTCTTGCATAATTTCATCAATTGGAATTAGGGCCAAGATATTAAACTAATGTTACTTCTCCATGTTCTTTTGTTTTAATCTCGTACGGTTTGCTCCAAACATCAATTCCTTGTGTTTGTCCTTCCACACCATGTTCGTATTTGAAGCCATTGGTGAGTTTTGCATTTGCATCATTTTTCCATTCATTTTCCTGCAACAAAACTATTTACACTATGCACCAATCCAACAAAGGATTTAACCTTCGGGATCAGTGGTATTTATTTTATTTCCGGTGGACAGAAACGCCCAATCTAATCTTAGTTCATGGAGTGAAAATAAACTGTCTGCACTTTTGACGAAAAATTACTATGACACATGTAATTTTATGTGTTTTGACAACGCTATTTACGTTTCGTGGTCAAGGAAAGCTGAATTAGTATACAGTCGCAAATTGAATAAGAACAGATATTCGAAACAAAAATGCAAGTGGGCCGACCTTGTTATTCGACTTGAACTGTAGATAACGAAGCATAAGTGTCATAAAAAGCGACTTTCCCATCCTCATTGGACCAGCAATGGAGTAGATGCAGATTGGGGAATGTCTCACTTCTCTGTTTCCAAACAAAAGTTCGATCGCGTCACGGTCGATGACTAGCGTGCCGTGTTCATTCAACCGTGTAATGGATACAGCTGAAAACAAATGGTTTTATTTCTATTTCCAAAAAATATATCAACTAAAGTTTTAGTTTCAAGTGCACCGGAATTTTTCGTGCAATGTTCGTTTTTGCATTGTTCAGTTGTGGAAGAATTTTAGTGGGGCAATTTGTGTTTAAATTAGGTTATGTTTGGTTCAAACAAAAACTCACATATGAATTGTTCATGGCAACACAAAAATTGAAGAAATGACATTGATAATTTTATTAGGCGCATTTTCGCCCTATGTGTAGAATGTGTGCATTTTGGGGGAAGATTAAGACGCCACTTATTCGATTGTGTTACGAACCAGGATTGAAATTAGTCGTTTACATGTATTTAGGGCATGCTTAATACGGGTAGTCTTCCATGAAGGGGACATATATTATTTACACTTTTTTCTGTCTAACGCCAGTTTATCTCAATATTTGGTCAAACAAATCGTTCAAATTTACACACACGATAGATCCTTAGTAGTGCACTGTACTTTTTGACCCCAGTTGACCCATCAGTTAACCCACAGGTCCCAAAACGTATATCTTTAAAACACTAATATAGAAGTTTCTTTTTTTGATAGTAGGGGCAATGCAAAGTATTTTTAGACTTTTACCTTTTTAACCCCAAATATTCGTTCTTTTGTTGGTGTGCCATTCAGTTCAGACATATTAATGTAAATGTTTTAAAATTCCAAATGTAGATGTGTCGCGACGCAAAAGCAAGTGATTGATAAGTTTACGACCAAATTTTTCAACCGAAGCCAAAGAAAAAAGTAACAAATGCGCTTGTTACGGTAAACAAAGTCATTAAAACAAAAATTGTGGGAAAAGTTGCATATTGAAAACGTGTTGCGCAGTTTCGCAGTTAAGAAAACCCTGCTTGTTAGAATCAATAGTCGTAATTTGTTGCGCGATAAATTTCCCATGTATTTACCATGACCCTGCTGCACCACGTTGTCCGCCGGCGACTCTTCAGACGCCAAAGCGGTAGGCGTTATAGCCATCATCTGTAATAGCAAATTACCTCAATAGAATTAAAGAAGAAAACAGAATAGGTTTGGATTTCATCAAGTTTATAACCAAACGGAAACGAAAGGGACGTTACCGTCCTTCACACATTTTAAAAAGTATCTGTCGTCACTTTATAAGCGAAATACATTTTTTTTAATCCGAATTTTATCGATTGTTGCAATCATTATTGAAACAAATAGCTTTCTACAGACAAGACTTTTTTAAAACAAATTAAGTCCAAGTTGAAGTTTATACAAAACCCGGTTCCCGTCAGGAACCACGGGTGCGTTTACAGGGCGTTACCGGGTTTTAGATGATAAATGAACTCGTATGAATTTTAAAAGTATTATGCACATCATGGGGTTTGAGTTGAGATGAGTTTGTTTGGCCCGGTGGAAGAAATCATAGCGACCCAGTTGCACTGGGCCCTGTTGTTACATTTTTTTATTTTAGTGTTTATGTTGAGAAAAAAACCACAAAGAAAAGAAAATGAAATAAAATAATAGTAACATTGTATGCTTTTATCAGTAAATCACATTTACATAATAAATGAAACAAGTTTAACTTGTACATGGTACAAACGTCTTACCTTTACCCTCTGGTTGTTGATTCCGAACCGTTCAAATACCACAGAGGGGTTGTAGGCATTTAGCAAACAAACATTTAATACATCGAGTAAAATCTGCGATTAATGTCAATTACTGCTGTAATTTCGCTTGAGTTTTCGCTTTAAGTCTGTACGAAGAAAAACTAAACTTGACACAACCTATATTGCATGGAAGACTATATGGCATACAAAAGGCCTGTAAAACGCTACCTTCGCCTTCATCTTCACTTTTGCTTTGCAATGTCAAAATTCTCCCGTACCTTGTTTTATGATTCTGTTTTATGATTTCCAAACAAATTAAAAGACAGTAGGCGTTTCACTGGGAATTGCATGGGTCAAAGTAAACTTGATGTTTAAAAAGCGAAATACCGTTGCGATCAACCAAACCTTCGCGTTGCTACGTCAGCACACAACCGCCAGGATTTTATCTTCTCGCCAGGATTTTATCTTCTATTTCCCGAACCGCCAGGATTTTATCTTCAGCAGCGATTTGTGTCGACCCTTACGTGCGTTGTTTTTGCAAATATTAAGCATCGCGTGCAAACGTGCTTAATTGCTGTCATAAACTTTTACGATAAGTAACACTTGCCTAAACGAGTAGCAAAGTTTTTTGTGAGTAAGACAATAAATCATGTTCACTTTCACTTAACGATTGTGCGATTTACTCAGTGGAACCACGTTGGAGTTGCCGTGCCTGGGTCCTGTGCTAAAGAAATCAACACTCTCTCCTGCATTTTGTGTTTGCCCCGTTAGGTTAAGAGATCCCAACGAGCTGAGGGCAGTTATGGAACTGCTTTGTTCTGTGGCTTATGGTCACCCCAGGGTGGATATTTTTGTTTGAATTGTGCGCGTTAAACTGTCATAATTTTAAATATATGATCGGATGACATTATTTCAAAATACAGGTTGATATCTGACTCAAATACCACATTGCAGGGCAATTAACAAATACCAAAAAAACTGGAGCGACGTAGGGGTTACATTTTGTTTCACCTCTATTTACCCTTGCGCGCGTGACTTCTAGGCAATCCGACTTGTTGCAAACAAACTCGTTAAACGGGCGAGCTCGAGGTGTCTGGCACTGATGTTCAATGCATGTGCATTGTTCGAAAAAGTTTATGATTTAACACAAATAGCTTTGTTGTTTCGATCCCTCGCATCTGTGACCTTTTAACTCTGTTATTACGGTTCCCCTCCCATCAAAACTTGAATGTAAACTTCCGAGTGTTGTTCGCTGCATTCCTATGTTACAATGTTTATCTAATATGACGCGATCTTGCGTGTCTATTTGCTGGACATTTGAGTTACCATTATTCGGTTAAGTAGAATAATACAAAATTTTGAATTAATGTTCCTTATCAAATCAGCAACGGTTAGCAGCAAAGTGTCAATTTTCCTCAGTTTTCAAACCTACCCACATATATTTTGGAAAAAGGCATCCAAACATTCCCTTATTAACCCGAAGCTTCATAACAGGGATTCGACCCGGTCACGTTTTTTGTCTGCATTCGGGTCTAGAGCCATTTGCCACTAACCAAGTGCTCACACTGTGGATTTAAAACTTCACTTTAAATGCCCGGTGTTTTTATCGGCATTTCCCTGGTGGCAACAAATATCGGCATTTCCCTGGTGGCAACAAATATCGGCATTTCCCTGGTAAGATTTTGACCACGAGGTGGCGCGAGTTATCAAGGCGAATTTGACAGTTACAGTACTAATGTTGTTGCATGTAATGCATTGAAATAAAGTGGACACGCACATACACAGCTATGCGTTAATAATATTTTGAACACGGTTCGGGTGCGTTATATTAACGATAAGTCTGTCATCGAGTTACTTAGTTCCACTTTAGATTTTGCGGATTTACTTTGGGGGTTGCAATGGTCCCCCAGTTATGCTTCACTGCCCTGACAACCGCTTTGTGCTCGCAAGTTTCTGGGTCCGAGACCTTTTGTGTTACTAACCCAGTGGAACCCAATGGGTCGAATCCGGTTTTTTGTTACCATCTTCTA
>QXVZ01010863.1:3280-18251 GCA_008931825.1 Phallusia fumigata | reverse complement strand
TTACATGGACATAATTACCTGTTCAATCCAGGTTTTGAACCACTTTAGTTTGCAATCACAAACAATTGGATTTCCCCACAGTTTGGCATTCAATCCCACTTTGGTGACATTAGCAAAAACTCCTGGAGGCAAAGTTTTAATGTTGTTCTCCGATAGAAGTAGCCAAAGCAATTGATTTGCACCACTGTGTATAGTAAAGATAGTTAAGTACTCATTATTATCAGTTAAGCTGTTTTACTTACTTGAAAGCATTTGTTTCAATGGTTGAAATTTGGTTGTTTTCCAGTACAAGACGATATAGGGAGGTACATGCGGAAAATGTGTTGTTTGACAAAGTTGTGATGTGGTTGTCGTTCAGGTCAAGGTATTGAAGATTTTTCTACAATTTAATTCAGACAATTTATACAACAAAAAAAGAAACAACAAAATTAACTGTCTTTGCAAAAGTTTACCATTGTGCGAATTTCAGAAGGTACTGAAGTAAGCGACAAATTTCGAAGCGACATCTTGTAGATATCAAGCCCGCGAAGAAATTCGGACCGAAAATGTTGAACGGGATTTGGCCCAAGATACAAGCGTCTCAGTTTTCTAAAAGCCACCAACGAATATGTTTTTGACAATAACAAATATGTAAAAAGTACTAGACGTCACATACCTATTGCTCAGCAGCAAATCGGCAGGAAAAGCTTTGATGGCATTGTGATATACTGCCAAAACAGCAAGATTTGGAAAGCTCTTGAGGTGGTCACGTGTTATTGCAGTCAGATCGTTGTAGCGAAGGTTTATCAATCTAACATTGGGAAGAACCAAGTCTGGATCAGCTACGATCTGTTTTATTCCGTTTTCTAAGCCCATAAAATTTGTTTTACTTTATAGGGTAATCAAGTGTATGAAACTTGTTCGTGTCACAAGTTCACAACACTCAAAACGCCAAGATGGCCGAGTGGTTAGCGCGACTGCCTTGTGCACACAAGGTTGGGGGTTCTAATCCCAGCTTGGTCGCTTGTGTTTCCCTGAGCAAGAAACTTAACCGGCATTGCTCCAACCCAGAGGAACCCGATGGGTTGACCCACATTCCAGTCACCAACTTTCAAAAATCGAAAAAATCAAATGAAAAATGATCCAACGGAACTGCAATGAAGCAGGTAGCTCGACGGCGGACTCATAATGAGCATAACGCATTCAGGCGTTGCTCCGCCTCCCGAGGATAAAAATGAAACAAACGAACAAACAAACGCTAGAACGGTTTACTCTTTAGTGTTGCTTGTGTCATCATTAGTTCAATTGTACAACAATTTTGCATGTAAAAGCTTTAACTTTGCATTAGATTTGGCGCTAAAATCGTTTAATAGAGTAAAGCTCGGTTTGATTGGTGATTGTTTTAGTGCTATTGTGTCACTACGATTTCTTTCACCAAGCGAAATAAACTCAACTCATGCTTCACAGCGGTACTTGCTTCACTGCATAATACTCCACAGTGTACACAACATTGCAGCATCGTAATCGCTCGCCTGATTAACAGCAATTTACCACGCATATGGCGCAACAGTCAATTGTAATGTTTGTCCCAATGCTTTTGCGGTATTCGGTGCGCAAAGTTACACTGTATCAGTAAATTGGTTACATTCATTAAAAATAATTTCATAACCATTTGGGTCGCTATTGTGTTCAACTATTTTTGACTTTCCCATGTTATCAAGATAGCGTCAGGTTAGAAGCAATTAAACGTCTTCGGATTTTCGCCTTAACCGGATGAATTTGCCGATCAAACGACTGTTAGTGTACTTGCCATCAAATTTATATGTGACGTCATCGTAGTTTAAAATGGGTGACTTTAATTGGAAGTGGTTTAGTTATTTAACATTCACGGCAGCGCAAAATTGAACACCATGCAAGCAATTTCGATCGGTACAATGCAGATGTTATGATTTACATACTTTTTAGATCCAGTTCCATTAAGTCATTGAACTTTATCAACTGATGCAAATCCAACGTTGCTATTTTGTTTTCGGAAAGGGCAATTATCTTCACATCGGATCGAATATTTTCAACAGGGATTCGCGTCAAACCAGCTCCCGTGCAAATCACACTCAGTGGAGAACTTTCCTTGATCAAAAACCTGTAGTTTGTGTGGCAAATTAGCTTTAACGCAGAAACGAACATGACTCAAAATTCAATATCCAACCCGTCAATTCGCGTTCGGCTGCTGGGCTCTGAACCATCGCTTGATGGATGAGCATACCGTTTTCCACCTTCATCATAACAAGTACAACCTTGTGGGCATGCCGCTGCATCGTCAGGTGGTGCCGACGTCGATGCAGGTATTGTTTCACCACCACTACAATCTGTTCCGATATATCATAGACGTTTGCTAATTGATTACCGGCCCATTATGAAATATAAACAAAGATTCGCTTTTAAATGGCCGAACAATACTTTGCGAGAGCAAAGACTTTTCATTAAGGGAGACATATGTTTTATTGTTGATTGAAAGATACAGCTTTAACGTCGGAAAATAATCTTGGGTTTTTACTCTATGGTACAAATGGGAGTACCGGTGGTTTTACGTGTGATAGACCCAGAAGCATTTTTGACCTTACCTTGCCATTGCTCATCGTTAGGTTTGCAGACAAAATCGGCGCTATTCAGTTGGCTTGATTTCTTCCCATGGTTTCGAAGAGGTTGTTTACATTTAAAATATAATTGGGCCGAAACGTCATGAAGCTAAACAGTGTTTTTGTTAAATGACATAAAGCACACACACAACATCGCACACACCTACCTGCTCGTACCACTCAGCTAACCAAGAGTTCGTACAATCACAGTTTATAGGGTTCGCATACAATTCTATTTCCACACTTTCCTTGTTTAAATCGCCAAAAACGCCATTTGGAATAGTGCTGATTAAATTATCCGAGAGTTCAATTTTCTTCAGATTATATGCACCTGTTCATAGGTACTGTGTTCGTCAAACGCTCCAACACAAAAATACAAAGAGTAAAAATAAAAGCGCGCTTAACTTCACCTTTAAAGGCGAGCGGATCTATGTCTTGTATCATGTTTGAAGATAACTCGACTCTGCGCAACTGTTGACAGTTACTAAATGAATTAGATTTCAGGTATATCAATTTGTTCACTGAAACATCAAGGTCAACTAAACCTAAAAAAACGCAATTAAGTATTATGTAAGGAATAAATATAGTGTACCTATGCACAAAATACATGCACATGCAAACTATGCTGGTAGTCTTGTTCCTTACTTGACATTGAAGAGATATGTGTTGGCAACCTTGTTAAACTGCATGATCGCAAGCCTAGCGTACTGAGGTTCATACTTTGCAACCAATCGCTTTGGAAGTGTTCGATGGGATTGTGACCCAAGTCAACTGTCTGGAAATTATAATAGCACTTAACACTTGGATCCTACCTAAAACACACAAATGTTCGATAATCAACAACGTTTTGCACAAAAACCCACCTGCAGTTGCGTGTTATAACGTAAATCGTTGGATCTTATAGTTTTAATAGAGTTCCCAAAAAGCGTCAGAGATTTTAAGTTTGGGAAACTCTTTAGAGCATCGTTGGGAATCTCCCCTATCTGGTTGTGCCTGAGAGCATAAGTACGTGTAGCAACGACAATCTCCAATCCAACTCACAACGGTTTTAACTTACGCGATGGAAAGATGCCTCAAGGAGTTGATGACTAGTTGTGGATTGCTTTGGTTTGGGACAATTCGTGCAATTTTGTTTTTATCCAGTAAAATCTTCTCCAGCGCAGAAAATGGCAGTAAGTCATCAACGTGAAATTCTATAAGGTCGTTGTAGGACAGTGTAATGCTTCTTACATTCGCAACATTACCATTCACAGTAAATCTTGTCAAATGAACTCCGGAACAATTTAGGTGAGGTAGTGGCATACTATACATTGACCTGTAGATCAAAGTTAAATTCTAAACTTTTCGTCTTCTTACATTACAGATTATATTAAACACTATCATTTGCCTAAATAGCAATGCAACCAATATTTGAAGTGTTGCGTCTTGTATAGGGTTTTATTTAAGTTTCCATTCAAGACAAGCAAATGTAGGTGCCTAAAATGCTGCTGTATGTCATAAATTCCACCGAGAAACAGTTAATTCAAACGGCGGTGGGAAAAACGAAAACATTATACTTACATAGTGGTAGTACCATCGTTTCCTCTTGTTATTGTGCAGCCGTTATCCAGCACTTCTCTGGTACTATTACCGGGGCTACCGTAAACTTTATTTGCTGTAAACAACACAATACAAGCACACAGAAACACATAACTATTAAAGTCCATTTAGAATTTTAAAAAACTTCCCTGCCAAAAATCAATGCAATATTTCTGAACAGTACGTGTAAGTGAAATTCTAATAACTAAGCCTCACTAAGACAAAACGTTCAACAAAGTTACGCCGAACTATCTTTACTTCATTTGCTAAAACAGCGTTAAACAGCAACGAACCACGGGCACAAACAGACGGATTAGCATTTCTGTAGGCTGGGCAACTAATCAACGTGGTTTACTTCGGTGGTCGTTTTTGACAATTGTGTTGCAAGCAACGGTAGCAAGCAGAATCTTGCGAACTAAGATGCACCAAACTAACTTAATAGTTCTGCACGCATAAAAACATCAGCAACATTCCATAGATTTTGTTTGGTCCATTGCTTGACATAAACGCCTTTTTAAATGAGGGTACTGTCACGCGCTGGCGATTTTTTCAGAAATTGTGTTGTATTTCTATCGGAAACATACTACCATACGCTGTCAGTCTTCTGCTGATCATTAAGCTGCGTCCGGTTATAGCGGCTGATGCACTCACACAACACATTAGTTAAATTGTTTATTTGTATCTTGACCTATTTTTTACTTGTAACAACCGTACGACTAAAGGTAGCAACAAAGGATTAATAAATTCACCTATTTTCGTGTAAGAATTGTTCGTAAAGACGGGATTTCGCAAGTGTTCCCTGGAATTGTGTCAATGTTCAAATTGGAGTTGTGCTGTATTAAGTGTACCATAGATTATAAGCTTATACTCCATAACAGCAACTGGATAGTTTATTAAACTACGCTACAGTTGACTGCACTTAAATTTGCCCAAGTCTAAAAGCTGCACCAAGTCTACAAACCCGCGCATGTACCAGACCACCCTAATTTCCAATTCATCATTTGGACGGATGCTCTGGGNTTCGCAAGTGTTCCCTGGAATTGTGTCAATGTTCAAATTGGAGTTGTGCTGTATTAAGTGTACCATAGATTATAAGCTTATACTCCATAACAGCAACTGGATAGTTTATTAAACTACGCTACAGTTGACTGCACTTAAATTTGCCCAAGTCTAAAAGCTGCACCAAGTCTACAAACCCGCGCATGTACCAGACCACCCTAATTTCCAATTCATCATTTGGACGGATGCTCTGGGTGCAATTGGGATTAGGCCATAAGCGGATTTCCATAAGTTCCTTCAAGGAAATCGGTTCTTGATACGGAAATGGAAATTTCAGTTGTNATTCATCATTTGGACGGATGCTCTGGGGTGCAATTGGGATTAGGCCATAAGCGGGTTTCCATAAGTTCCTTCAAGGAAATCGGCTCTTGATACGGAAATGGAAATTTCAGTTGTTAGAACTGAAAATTGCTTTTATCGCTTTTAAATGTGCAGCGGTCTACGCACTGGAGCTGCAGCAGCAGCAGCAGCAGCCCTTTACTGGGTTTACGTGTAAACCAACCATATTTAGGCTCATCAGCTTTTAAAGCAATACAGACAGGGTTGAGCTCGATCATGAGCTCGCCACAAATAAAACCTCATTTTTTACCCCATGACGTACAACAGCATATTTTACGACAACTTATTTAGATTATGGTCGGAGGCATGGTAGATTAAGTCCATGATTTAGCTTGTTTTCATAGTATTTAGGTGGGTTTTAGTATCTTCCCCTTTTGTGCAAAGCAATCAAAAGTGAACTCTAGGCATCCATAGACAAAAGAAAACCACCACAAAACAACGGATGACCGCTATAGAATGTATCCATTTTAATTGTTTTGTAATGGACCTACTACTTGTTCCAAAAAAGAATAAAAACGTAATTCATGGCAAGCAATAAAGTTACTGCCCGACTTGTTCTAAACATGCTAACTTCGTTGTGTTGTAAGCACATACTGCACGCAAGTCTACTCTGAAACAAATCAATTTATTCACAAACAAATAACAGGCAGATCACAGTGTGGCGTCATGGAGTTTCAACCTAACAGTGGCAATATTCACGCAGTGCAAAATATCGTGAATCGTTACATCAGTCTGTTTATACATTCTCAGTTACCCTTGTTCATGTATTTGTCCTTGTCCGACTTTTTACGTCTTCTTCTTGCAATCCAAACCATAAAAATGATTACAAAAGCAAGGAAAATTGACCCGATCACAGCATAGGCAATAGCCACGTCTGAAACCGGAACGTGGACCGAAGTAACTGTGGTAGTAATTGTTTCATTTCCCGCATTCGTGCTGACAGTGGTAGCCGTCGAAGATGTTGTAGATGTTGTATCTGGCCCAACCGCGAGGCTGTAGTTAAACTGGCCATCTCCTGTGAGAAGAGCGTAGGAGCCGAGAAGAGTAGAGCTGAGGGCCTCAGTGAGGTTGGTCAAAGTAAGTGCACCATTTGTGCCATTTACTGAGACTAAAGCGTCGTAGAACTGCGATTGTGTGGTGCTATCGCCCCGGTAGGTGAACACGCCAGTCGTGGAGAGGTATGCCACGGTGATGGAGCTTTCTGAGGGTTGTAAACGAGTTGAGTAAATGATGTAGTCACCTGATGGAAGACGCCAAATAAAGCCAGGGCTCCCGTTTGGCGGCGAGTTAGCTAAAAAGGTGGCGGGCCTGTTGTAAGGTGACTGGATTTGTTGTGGTTGTTGAAGCTAAAAAAGCAAAACAGCTTTGTTACATCACAAACAAAACGTAGGAGTGATATGTAGCTACTCTTGACAATATTTCTAAATATGATGAATAAAAGCTTGGGGTAAGCATAAAAATAATAAAAGCATGTCAAAACTTAACGTCGTTTTAAATATTATCATTTGGTATTCGTGTGGATGAACAGTTTAAGCATGTCCTAAAACATATTCAAACGCGATATATTTGGCCATGAGAAACGTCACCTCCGTAGAGTTGTAGAAAAAGAGAAACGTTGATCTGGTATCGCTTCCCAATACATTAGTTGCGGTACAAACGTAGTAACCAGTTTCATTCGCGACACGCCCATCCATATGCAAGGTTCCACCAGATGTCACGATCATGCTCCCAAAACTGCAAAAAAGTGAAAAAACATTGGTCGAGATTCTTGGTTAAATATAGTTTTCGTAGAGCGAAGTGTTAATCCCGTTTTAATTTCACTGCAGTTGTAATTTATTAGAGCTGACAAGTTTTCATTGACTTATTGACATTTTTTGAGGGAAACTAAGTTAACCAAACAACTTTACGCACAACAATTTTAAACCAATCTACGTTCAGGTCAACCACTGGTTAAATTTAGGCATTCTGTTCTGTCGGGATGTCAATTTATTCAATTACGACCAAAGTCGATGAAAACAAATGATTACTTGCTGGTATCGTATTGGTTTCCATGTGGATCGGCCCACTGATAAGTAGGATAGGGATAAGAGTTGGCTCCGCACGGCACGTTGTCTGTGTTCCTCACTTTAAAAACGGCTGCGTCGTGGAAGCGGACAATAATCGGAGGATAACGCACCACGAGCGTGACTGCCATGAAAGCCTTCTCGCCGGCTGCATTCTCGGCGTTGCAATAATACGAACCGCCCATGTTGGCCGTGATCGATGTGATGTTCAGAGACCCTGTGTAAAAAATGTGTATGTTTTCATAAATTCCAACAAAAGTGCAAAACAAGTAAACAAATTTCGTAAATTGTCCTTCTCAACAGGCCGAAGCCCTAAGTTCTAGGTATCCTACAACATATATTTGCCTAAACTGCGGTGCTTACGCCTACACTTCCTCCGACAAAGGTTTTTCGGTGGTAATTCTGTGGTACATTAGAAATGCTTTCCTCTACAAAAGTTCCTAACCGTATTTTCCTTAAAAGTAACAACTTTTGCTTAGTAAGTAGACTTAGTGACGTCACCCATCGCTCAATCGCATAATCTGTATGAAGTTACAAAACAAGGTATTGATTTCGTTCAAGTTACCTGTGGTTTGGTTGAAGGTATATTGGTTATTGCTAAATATAGTAAAACCCGCTGGTGTTGTCCACACAACTGTTGGTGAATACGAACCCACAGTAACACACTCAAAATAAAGATCGCTTCCAACATCTGCGGTCACCGAAACGTTGGGAGACACGATGGCCAATGGCACGATCACAGTTGCTTTAAAAGTAAAGTCATCTTTAGTTTTATGACAATTTTTCAATAGCACAATTTTGACAATTTTTCAAAATTTCTAATTCGGTAACTGTGTCTAGTGACCATGGCTATACAAACTAACTGTGCGCAATCAGATGTGTAACGGCATTAAAAAACAAGTATTTTGTGTGGGGCCATGACAGGTCAAAAAAAGGTTGCTTTTATGCCGTAAAATAAACAAACAGCAATCGAAAAACGTGCAACTGGACTCATGTGTTAACCAATCTATATTATCGTGTGGGCCTTTATAAATAAACATAGGCTTACTTGTAGCAACAGTTGTTGTGGTAGTGGTTGTAGTAAAGCAATCAGGGTCGGGGATCCATGTTCCGGACGGTCCAAGTGTTTTATCCACTTCGGCCGCTGGAGTTGCACAAGTTCCACCCGACACTGCTGAACTGAATTGTTGTTGGAGCCATCCCAGTTCGCAATCGCACATAAGTGGATTGCCGGTCAACACCGCACTCCTATAAAATAATTCGCTTGGTTATAGTTTATCTTGAATGGTAAGGACTATGTTTTTACTTCCGAAAATGTAACTTTACCTACGTTAAAAATAGAACACAAACAAACATACTCTATAACTAAGTTAAAAAAAATAATTGCACCAAATTTTGTATAGTACCGCAAATGTTTTCCTTTTCGTCTTGTTTAAAGTGTTTGATACAAATTTAGGGTCATGCCAAGAAAGCATATTCACACAACTTACGTCAAAGTTTCGTTCATCGGCTGAAACAAACCGTCGCCAAGCGCTGTCAGGCTATTTCCGCTTAAATCCAATGTTTGAAGGCTGCTGAAGAACGTGAAGGACACCACGTTGATGCTGGTCAACTGATTTTGCGCAAAACTGATTGAAGTTAGCGCAGAAAGCGACGACTCCGAAAGCTGAACGCCGATTTCCTGGAGACTGTTGCTGCTGAGATCTAAGCTCGTAAGAGCCGGTAAGCCTGACAAACAGCCTGTCACCACAGAGGCTATGGCGTTGTTTTGTAGCTTTACCACCGCCAATGCGGGTTGCTCGGCGAAGGTGGAGGTCTCGCTTAAAGCTGTGATAAGGTTGTTGCGCAGATCCAATGTCTGTAAGCTCGATAACCCAGCTAATGCTGTCTTGGGCACCAGTGTCAGCTGATTGTGCTGAAAGGTTAAAGTAGCCAGTGATGTAGTGCTTGTGAATGCTGAAGCTTGCACTGTGTGGATTCGGTTGCTGCTGAAATCGAGACTGGAGATCACTGTAAGACTATCAAAAGCTGCGGCTTCAATTAATTCCAAGTTGTTGTTGTCGACGTAGATTTCCTCAACGCGTTCCAAGGTTTTAAAAGCACCCGCTGGAATTGTTATAAGCGAGTTGTAGGAGAGGTGGACGGTCTAAAAAAGATCACCAACTGACAAATTGTTTGTGTTTTTTTTCTTTGGTCCGCAGTGGTTAAGGTTGAAGAAGGCCGGGTTTGCGTAATTAATGTAATGGTTACAAAAGATGCATAAAATAAGATGCAAATCAAAGTTTACTTGCGCAGGCATAACAATTGTGTTATTTTACATTTCTATATCCTATCGTTGTAACCGACATTTTACTCTCGTAATTTTTTCTCTCTTCAGCGTAGAGCGACTTGACACGATTTCTATGCCCTGATAAAAATAAAGACGACTTACTCGTAGTTGGAGTAGGCTGGCAAAGGAATCGGAAGTTAGAGAAGCAATTACATTTCGACGTAGATCGATTGTTCTAATATCGAAACAATCGTAGAAAGCATTTGCTGCCACACTTGTTATTTGGTTGTCGCTAAATATCAGTTCTGAATACAAAAATAACAATTACCTTTTTCAGAAATTAAACCTTTCTGTTATTGATACAAACAAAGCGCTATAGCAATTTGGCAATAAATGATTAAGAGGATATTGAACTTTGAGCTAAAACAGTTTTAGATATGTCTTGTAGTTTTGCAAATAAAAATACTAGCCCTCTTAATGTTTCCTTTTAATCAATTCAGTTTGTTGCTCTATTATAAGATCAAATTTTGAAATCTATAAGGGTCTTCCTGGAATACACGGGGAGCTAATACAGATGTCACAACACTAACTAAGGATACTCNTTTTATTCTAGCGTTCTGTCATTACTTTTTACTGCTACCTAACTTTTGAAGTCCGTAATACAGGTATACATACCGTAAGAACGAGTTGTACACTGTTTTTACTTAAAAAAACAGCTATTTTACTTAAAAGGATTACTTGTTTATACTCACGACAATATTTGGCATGTTGGAAAACGTTCCAGGAGTCAGAATGGTGAGTTTGTTTGATTGAAAGTTGAGTTCTTCGACGTTTGCAAGTCCCGTGAATACATCAGGCGGAACTGTCGTCAGTGAGTTTGTGTTGAGGTTAATCTTTAAAACACGGCTTGTTGTATTTGGATGTAGGCTACATTTAACCAGTGGTTTTTAGCGTTGATTTTATGAATTTTATTCGTATCAAACTCAAATGCTTTCAACCTTCTTGAGGGAAATCAATGCAACTTAAAGCTAGTAATAGCATAAATAGGAATGCCTGTACTAATCCGTTTGAAAACTTATCTTTATCAGGGGGCATTTTCGCCGGAAAAAGTGCAGCGGCTTATGAATCTTTTACCCCTGCCCTAACGCTATTTGCTTTTCTTGAACCCAGTTTGTGTCGAGTATGAGCAACAATAACATTAAACTATCGTAACACTTTTGTTCACAAAGTAAAAAAAAAGTTAGGCGGCTTTCAAAACTTTTTCAAAACTTGTAATTATCACGTAGTTTCGTATATCTTATGTTGGCACAATTAACTTACAAATTACGTAATACGGTTAATGTGACAGGGACAGAGTTTACATAATAGAACCGAGGTAGCAGATGCAAGACAGCCGATTGTTTACAGAAAAAACACAAAAAAGCCGAATTTGAAAAAGGAACCGTACCACTCGCAGAGCAGTCATGTGCGTAAAAGCTCCTGCCTCGATTGAAGTGATAAGATTCTCGTTAATGTTCAGAATCGGCAACGCTGTCAATCCGTTGAAGGTGTTCTGTCCAATAGAAACCATTCGATTGCTTGCTAACGCTGCATACAAAAATAAAATGTTGAATCGCTTTAAACAAGGACCTATTTTGGAACTTACTAAATGTCACAACAGACGACAAATCGGCAAAAGAATTTTCTGCCACGTCTGCGATAAGATTTGCAGAGAGATCGAGTTCGACGAGGTTGGTTAGAGATGCGAAGTGGCCAGCAGTTATTGCGGTCAGGGAGTTCGACAGCAAGTTCAACTAAAACCAATAAGTTTAACAAACAATCTACACAAACCAATCTGCAAAAAAATACCAAAAGTTTCACAGCAAAACACAATGCTTGACGTTTATAGTTTCAGATTCTAGTTAACGACACATTGTATAACGTAACATAAATTCAAAAATCGGGTATTAACAGTGTACGCGATTCCGAAGTCAAGTTTAAACAACATGATGAAATGTTTATGCAGACAATGTAAAGAACTTTTTTGAAAAAATCGCGTGACGAAAATGCTGAGCTTTGTTGCGTAACAATGATTTTACCGTTTGCAAAGCTGTCAAGCTACTGAACACGTTATCTGGGAGAGTTGATATGCTGTTTGACGCCAGGTTTAAATCGGTAAGAGCAGTGAGGCCATTGAAAGCTCCATCTTCGACCGTTTCCACACCAGCGTTTTCTAATGACAGGGACCTGGAATTCAATTTAGTTGTCACATTGGTTCACGTTTAAGACCTTGTGGTGTTTCATTTCATTTGCGCTCCATTTACAGTTTTTAACTTGGGCTGCGTCAATTTACAGAATTCCTCGGTACGTCTTAATACTTTCGTGCACTTGATATTCCTTAACACCTTTATTAATTTTATCCTTTACCTGCATACGACACCTTCTGCAGCATCACATTTTGGGCCTTATTCATTTGCCATTGTAACGTTTGGAAAAAATTTAGACTGTCGCCGATATTTTCAGATAAGAAGACAACATTCAGCACTTACTGGAGGGCGGTCAACGACGAAAACATATCCACAGTTAGCGTTGCGAAGGTGTTTCCTTGCAGCATCAGATTTGTTGTATCGGTGGGGATTCCGGACGGCAGAGTCGCAAGTGCAAGACTTTGGCAGCTAACAGTGGTTGCTAAGCACGAGCAACTTGCAGGGCAACCCGCGCTTAGATGTATGAGACTTGCCATGAAAACCATGGTAAGCGTCACGCGTTGGATGCAAATGTACATAATTTAGTTTAAAGGGGTGTACAGCAAAGGTCGACTCGTCTGGGTAATCAAAAGCAAAAATTTGAACGTAACAAGTCTGAATCTCACCCACATAAATACATCTGTAGCCACAATCGTGTCGTTTTACCCCAAAACTATCTGTTTACCCACGACTATTGTTGAACATTCATTAAAATAAATTCGTTGCTGCAAAACCTGTAAAACGCGTTAAGTAATCATTCTTTCGTAATAGAACTAGTTGGAGGTTAAGAAACGGACGAATATCCCGGATGTAAAAAAGTTGACACAATCTGCCTTTTCCGGGCAAGTCAGAGCATCAAATCACAGCAAATGTCTGTAGATCCGCGAGAAGCTATTCTCTAAAAGTTGTCCAGCTCGATAGCAACAGAGAACCATCATATCTAAACAGTAACAATCAACGAACACAGCCCTTTGAAACTCTACACATTTCCGATATTGGGGTAACACACTGCACCCCACAGCGCAGCTGCTATTACAGAAAAAATACGATGAGTAACATGACTGAGCGGTGTGCTATGTTCGTTGTGAGAATCGCTTGTAAAGGTGACAGGGTTAAAACAACGGACAAGAAATACAAGAGACCGTAGACGAAAATGACACCAGCAAACATCCGACGAACAATGCCCGAAAGTAAATGTTATCTTAAACTGAAATCTGACACTATTTTAATCAACAGACGTGTTTCAGTCGGTTTTGACTCCACTCTAAACGTACAAAGGGTTTCAGAAGTTTTAAAGACGAAAAAGGAAAACAGTTGAAATATAAAACTAACTAAATGTCGCTTGCTAGGGTTGCACAAATGTAAAAAAATATATTGCTCGGCCCGGATAAACCGCATGCGTAAGCGTATTTCCAGCTTTGACTGTGGGGCGTAACGTTTATTGATAGTAATTTACAGCGCCAAGACACCAATCATAAAGTTTTAAAATCCCAACAGCATTTTGAAACATGGATTCACAAGGCCGCTTTAAACTGGCTAAATAAAGTTCTAATGTACCGTACTTGGATGCCCGACTGCGTTTCATTGCGTCACACAAAAGTAGCTTTCTTGGAACCTATTTTCTGTCGCGTTAACACTTAGCTGTCTGACTGGCTATTGATCTTCTGTCATATCCAAGGACAGCCGAAGAGGGCTTCTTCGGAGAGGTGACGTATCGCTTATGCCCCCTTCAGCGGTGTTAAAAATAACTAACATGCGGTTCCGGTATGCTAATATCGGACCAAGTGTCATTGGCTTTTTTTAAAACTAACCACATTATGCTCGTATGATCTAATATATATTTTTTGGTACAATTTTGCAGTTTTATATCAACACCGAAATTAATTTAGAAAAACTGGTTCTATAAATCAGTGGTTTTCCACTTTTTTACCGCAACCCACAATATCAATCGTATCTATTTACCGCCATCTCAAAATTCATCCATCATCTCATTAAACAAGGTATGTAGGTCTCTGGTGCATATGTCGTTTTGACACTGAGGTATAGGAAAAAAGACGATATCGGGATTTATCAGTTTTCATTTCTCACAAAAACAGGTTGAAAACCACTATGTTAAACTATACACCATTTGGCAATCTGTAGTGGCCTACTGATGTCACGTTATATTGTGGAAACAGAAACGTGTTCGATGTCGGTTTGTAATTACTATTTATAGGAACACCTTTACTGTTAAACTACAAAAAATAATGGCAACCTTGTATTGTATTTCGTCAAGTGAAAACAATTGTACAAAATTCGATAAAAAACGGGCGCAGTTGTTTGGCAGTTGAAACCGTAAAAACCTATTAAAAATGTAAAAATCGCAAAAACACACTCCCACGCTTTGGTGTGTATCAAAATCCCATTTTTTTGTTTGTATACTTTTAAAACAGCTCTAACGCAGTTACAACAAAAATACCCCCACCAGTCGAACCTCGGATCGTAAAAATGTTAAAAAACAATAAAACGTCACTCGTCATCTTCGTCGTCAGCAGTAAAGTCGTGCTTTTCGAAGAAATTCCTAAAACGTTTCGCTGAGTCGGTTTCCTGGTCACGTGATGTCATGCATGAGCGCCAATCGACGCGATCGCGCATGTTAAGAATCGACGACGAACAAAGCGCCTCCCTGCCAAGAATTGAGTTATGTGTGTTCGGAAGGTTAGCGAGATATTTGACAAATGTTAGCAATTCTGTTCTCCACAGAGACCACCTAAATGTCGAGAGTATTCACACACAAAAATCTTTGTTTCTTGGCAACTTAGCACATAATCGTCTGCGCGATTT
>QXVZ01010859.1:0-13631 GCA_008931825.1 Phallusia fumigata | reverse complement strand
TGTGGTTCCGTAGAAATTTACAACAACACAATTTTTCACATTTGAAACGGTACAGAAACATACCGTTTCCTTGTGATGTTGCACCTATCTTTAAAAACAAAACCACCTCTGGGTTAGAAAAATTCAAGTTCTCCAAAGTCTCTAAAGTTCCATTTTCTTCTCAAACTGACTCGGATCAAAATCAAATGAGCCAGGAGGTGGAGGTTGTTGTTGGCCACCCTCGGAGTCAGTTCGCATTTCGCCAAGGCGACCTAAGTACTCGGAATTATCGTTGCCAAGATACAGAAGGCCGTCAGGTCCTTCCGCTACGTCTGTGATCCAGTCGTGTGACTGACCAGTAGAATCTTGCAGGGATTCGACGGGGGTGGCGTTCTGATGGAGTTCCACAATAGTGGCGCGGTATTGGAAGGCTAGACTGCGCCAGAAAACATGCGGTAAATTTGATGATTTATGACTTACATGAGTCAAAAAATTGGGTAGGAAGGTTAGAGCAAAAAAATACAGACTTGTTTAGTGCACAGAATACAATGAGGGTAAGAAACAAAAACCATCTAAATTAGGCATGAAGTTTATTATTTATTGGACAAGTATTGATTTTTTACATATTTTACACGGTTAAACGCACTAAAGAACATTTTTTCTAACTGCGGGCCATACGGCAGTTTGCCTACGGGCCACAGAGCTGTAGGTGAAAATGTTGGATTCCCAGTTATCAACCGTAAACAAAAATTATCAAAAAATTAGTTGATTGTGTTTAACCGCAAGTTTCACACCGAATTGCACATTGGAATAAACCGCTTTACTTAAGTTTAAAACAGTACATATGTGTCACGACAAGCCCTAAACGAGGAAAGCTTGCCTTATAAATGAGACCAGGGAGCCGCGTAAGAAAAAGGGTTGAATAACACTGCACTAAACTTATTTGCAAACATGCTTTTTTTTCGTGCAAGGAGATTTCACAAACCCACCTTCTAAGCAGAGATTCAGGAAGCAAAGTTCCAATGAGTTTTCTCAGCCAAGCGCGAGGAACCACGTATTCCCAGAATCTGTCTTTTACCGCGTGGACACTCAGCCACATGGTCCGGCGGCGGTTAACGATTAATCGCCCAGGAAGACCAGGATAATATTCATGAGATACGATTTCTGTGTCGTTGATGCGCATGACGCTCACGCGCCCCCTACCGGTTTCCGAAATTAGCAGTTCATCGCCGAGCTTCGAGATTTCGACAGAGGTCGGTGTGCAGAGTCCTTCTTTGATAACGCTTGATGTATTTTGTACTAGACTGTAGGCTATGATGCGACCTGTGCATTTTCCTATCAAACAAAAAAATTAAATAAAATAGGTGAGATTACTGGTCTGCAAGGTTCGCAAACATTAGTATTAAGGTGGGAGTTGGGCATTGGGAGGTCTCTTGGTTTATGTTGAGTCGGTGAAAGACGACATTGGTATTAAGAAACGCAATGAAAAAAAACACGTACAATTTGAATTTGATAAACTGCCACAGAACAGTATGATGGACAAGGACTTGGTTTTAGATGGTTATAAGTAACCCTTCACCCGTTGCTCTCACTAAAAGATATACATATTTTCCGCCAAAAATCTTTGATTTTTGTGAGGTACATCTAGTAACGCTTCCAATATATAACGGGCAATCTTCCGTTACTTTCCAAGAGCGAGATAGGTAGGGTTGAAGAATTGTGCATGGAGTTGTGTAATTTGGATCGGGTAATTGGAACTGAAAGCAACTAACTGCACAATATTGTACACACAGTTGTAGTAACATTTATGGAATAAAAATTATTTTTTTTGCAAAATGAGTCTTGTCGTGATGACTTATCGATTCGCATAAACTGCCTATTAGGTGAACTGCAACATTTTGGTTTATAATGGTTAAAACTTAACTGGTCCAAATTACGACTTTTCCTACCTGTTTCCATTAAAACACATTGCATTCGTAATAAACCACGAAGCACACACAGCAAACCTCACAAATCACGAAAGGCTTTGGGTAAAGGCCATTTGTAAGATATGTCACCACATCAAACGCAATTTACCTTCCAAAAGTTGCTTAACGAGGGTTCCACTTCCGTACTTAAGATTGCTGTCCACAAGATAAATGATTCCCTTATGCGAAAGACAAGCGTCAGATAAAGCTCTTATTGGGGGCGTGACGACATCTAGCGGGACTAGGACTGCCGATTTCTTTTCCCTTGGGTCAATGGTGTGCAATCCAGTTGAGGGATCAGTGACAAAAAGCAAACCCATGTCACATCGCATTGCTAAACGTATAATTATAGCTTCATAATCTGGTGTTGTAGAGTTTGTGCAAATAGGATCATGTTCAAAAATGCTACATAACTTATTCGCCTTCTGCGTTGCTACCGGATTTTTTGCATAATATTTCATGTCTTTTTCTAAGGCGATAAACTGACTAATTCGATTCTTATGTAGCCAATACTTTTCAAAGCAAACAATTCCACAATCGCTGTTGTCATCATCAAGCATCATACATATTCGATTGTCTTGTTTTTGGTGAAACGAATTTACATGCTTGCATATCCTGCAAAATATTCCCCCCTATTGGCTACACAGTGCAAGTCACCTGTTGGCTTTGTAGATACGTGGGTCAAGTATTCAATATCGCCAGCTCCAGGTTGACCATACTGATCAGTTTTCAGAAGCGATAATTTCCCACTTGCCTCGGCAACGTACAAAAGGTTTTGGTGCACATCGTACGCCACTGCTAGTGGATATTTCAGCTTTCCAGCTTGGCTTCTAAAACAGAATTTCGAAGCAAATATGCCCAAAAATGACCACCACACACATTTACTAAGACAGTACTAAGAGCAACCTAATTGTTTTTCCAAGCAGTGAAAAATAAACTTTGCTTACACGGTTTCTAACTTTTAAGTGTTTTTCTATCTATTTTTAACAAAAGTCTTAAATTAATAACATAGCAAATGCTCCACGTAGATGCTAGCTATTTTAGGCAAAATATTTTATATTTCTTATTGCTTTAAGTTATGTTCAAAATAAAATCTTTTCTACCACCAACAAAAGACTGAACCTTCTTGCGTTTTGTAAGACGTCGTTCAGAGCAAAGGGTCCTGTCCATTCTACACTCTTGTCCATATATGCCTCTATCGGGGATGGATCCATAGATGACAGTGAAATGGTTAACACAAAGATAAGTGTCAAAATTCCAGCCACAAATATCACCGGTGGCAGAAGAATTCGCGGGTGCAAGATGCCTAACACTGATTTAACGTGCTTGCGGATGATAGAATACCAAGACCGTTTCTTCAGCTTTTGACCGTACAATAGTTTGCCCATTGTTCAAAACGAGATTTTTAGTGGTTAAAAAAAATTAAAAGTAACTCCTGACATAAAATGTATTTTTTGTTTTATTTTGTAAAAGCGTTTGTTAAATGTATCTTTCTTAGTTAAAATCAAGCTTCAATTTAGTGAAATGTCAAAAACTTCTAAAAAGCATCATGCCACTTGGAAACTGCTTTCGGCCTGTGTAAAATTGCTCCAGTCTAAAATTTAAAGTAAGCCTTTTTAAATCATTTTACTATTGCTAAAGTCAGGAAGCTCCCCCTTTAACAGAAAATGTTACCAAGGAACTCACATTAATTTACTACGTATCACACATTCATTCAGAGCAGTAAAACACTCTTAAGGCCCTAATAAATGCTGCATTAATTACTATCTGTGCTCACAACTTACTGCAATTGGATAATATACTACACACGTGCCCAGACTGGCAAAGATTACAATCCGCCTGTTGTTTTGATAAGCAGAAGCTAGCACGTGGCCAGTACCAATATTGCAAGTTGTTTAAAGGAATAACATTTGCTTAAACCTGTGAAAATGCTTGTGTATATTGTCTTGTTGACAAAATGCTAATATATTCAACAAGTTGTTTGTGTCTTTTAAAACTATCCGAAAAACTATATTGCTATTTGTTTTCCAAAAAATAAAATTGTTTCGTTTTCATTTTGTAAAAATACTTATTTTTCATTAGGGGAAGTCCCAATTCTAAGAAGCGCACTTTACCACAAAAGTGATTCCCATTCAAAATTTCATGGTTTCTAAGGTGGATTGCAAAGAAGCGTTCGAAGCGAAATACAAAACAAGACAAGCACCTATACAGGTAATTTCAAAAATGGTGCAATTAATACATCTTGTCCCATTTCCCTGACAACAATGGGGGACCATTTTGTTGTATGACCCATTTTTGCTTAATCACATCAAGGAACTCTGAGTCGAAGACTGTCACTGACAATTTTCCAAGTCCCATCTACATTTGTAAGAGTAAAGTTTTGTGTAAATGCCTTTAAAGGGTGTCCATCATATTTCACAGTGCCCCCAGCTGCAACCATTATGGTCTCTTTGCCACTGGTAAACTGTGCAAGTACTGGTTGGGAATCGAACCAATCTGTATGGTGAAAACAACCAGGCAAATCCTGTGGAAATGTAAATAAAGTAGTGTTACGTAGGTCAAACAATTGTAGTTTATGCATGTAAAACCTGCAGGTATTTTTGGATGTTGGCGTTGCCTTCTACTCCATTTCCTTCCCAGACTAGTTTGGCTGAGTCATGGTACATTTTTCCAATTTTCTGCAAAGTTTCTACTGGTTAGTTTACATTGAGGACATAGCTTGAGCGTCATTCTACCAATGTAGTTGAACTCAAAAGGTTGGACTAGATCAACTCATCAAACTTTTTTCCTTTTTTCAACACACTTATAATAAATTCTTTCATGATGTTACAAACATCTTAAATTCACAGTGGGCAGTTTAACTAGTAAACTGCCCATCTTTTGCAACCCATCTTTTTGCAAAAAAATTAAATTTACCAACAACAAAATGGTCTTGTTTTCTTAAAACTTTGTTAGGTTACAAGTTCACTGCGGCACACATAGCGTCGTCTAGCAGTACACTGGTTGCAGAATTCTGGACTAAGTTAAGATTTTTGAAATGGTATATTGGTAAAATCAAAATTTTCAATTTTAAAGCCAATAAGCATAGAGACAAAGAGACAAGTGCTAAATGAGCAAATGATACAACTTGACTCCCAAAGTGAGTTTGTATGCAAACACTGCATATGGCATGAAGTTAATAATTTGCAGAAATAGGGTGAAAAGTCAGATAATGCCAAGATTTATAATGACATTTTATGACTGTGGCAAACATAACTGGTAAATTTACTTGAGGATGTAATTTTGAATAACGATTTGGTTTGTGACTTGAACGCTAAAAATAAAACAAACTTTTTATGTCATAATTGTCAAATAGATAAATCTAAAGTTAGTTGAGTTGGTTTCATTCACATGTGGTCAAAACTGTACCAAGACCCAACTTAGCTCGATTAGTGTTTAGTCTGTGACTACAAATTACACATCCCAATCAAGTGAAACATTACAAAATTATGGTCTACTTGAAACTTTAAAGAGTGATACTTTTGGGTTACACTGATAAGCAAAACCAAATTGGGTTGCACTGATAAGCAAAACCATATCACAAATGCAACTTACATGTCGACTCTTGTCATAAGTTTCATAAAAAAGATTGCAAAATTTTGTTCCAGCTTCCACAGCTTGTTCGATCTGCAACTTTGTTTCACCCATGATTCCATGCACGAAAAACTATTTGTGAATAAGTTCAGTTGCAAAAACCTTCCAGTTTCAGTTCATTAGTCAAAAACAATTCACCTTTTCAAAAAGGCGCGTTTAATCAGCTACCGCTACTGTCTGAAACTTAAAATAACTGAAAACTGTCTACCAGAAAAAGTATTTCGCAAAAATAATATCTTTTCTTACAACACAGACATCTTATGTACTGGTACTATATTATTTGGTTAACAGGTTAAGTTACTAAAAAATCGAAGGTTTCAGGACATTTTTTCCCAAACACTAAAAATACAATCACGCATAAACATTTCTGTGTATTAAACGAAGCATTTTTACAGCATTTTTACTTCATTCAAAAAGCATTTCAAGAAAACAAAAAACATAGAAACGCGTTGACTCGACAACAAGAATTGAAATGAGCAGTAAGGTTTATTGAAATTAATGTGATTTGCAAGTTTAACGTATGGTTCGCACAGCAATATTAACAATAAGCTTAAGTTAAAATTAATCCACTAGACAAGTAAACATACTGCATTTGCGGACATAAACTATTAACAACCTGTTGGGGGTAATTCAGGAATGAAATGTATGTTCTATATACGTAAAACAAAACGCGAAGTTATATTTAATTAGTTTTTAGTGTTTTTCGAAATTTTAGGCTTAAAACAAGAAAACTTCCGGTCCCCCACAGAAGAAAAACACGTTGTTAGATCCTTGCGCGCCACCAACGGCATGGTATGTACAGTTGGCATTGGATGTGGTCGCAGTTGTGGTAGAAGTAGGGATAGTCGTTGGTTCTGGAGGGAATGCACAACCTAAAACAATACGCATTATGAATAGCAGCTGACGAAAGTTTTTTTTTAATAACGCTTATGATGGACAGTTACATTTGTCTCCCAAAAACAGGACACAAGACAGACAATTCTACTTTTGTGATCTTTCAAGATATTTCCGAACAAAATTACACTGTACGATATAATATCGTAATTATTTCCTCATGCACCGCAGTTTGCAGTTTCATTTAAAAAATGTCTGTAGCCTAGTTCGCCATTTTGGTCGCTATGTTACATTTGGGTGGCACCTTACTTTGCAATTGAAGTACAGTCCACTTTGTACTTGGTTAAAAAGGATGGTACAAACCATTATATGAGCTATATATAGAGCACTTCACTCAGGCGGCCAACTGTCTGCCTTTACATTACGCAGCCAGAGTCAGGTAATTGGTTGACATTGATCAAGCACAGCATTTTTGTACAGTTTTGCACATGGTATTAAAACCCGCTTTTGTAAAATTTCCATTAAAGTGTCATGGTACATTTCATTACAAAACCATTTATGACGTGCCTTTAAAGCAAATTTTGTGTCGAAACTATTGTGGACTGATGTGTCATAGGGTGTGTGGTTACATTAAGCGTATCGCACAATTTTTGGAATGTAAAACGCCCAAAACCGACAAATTCGCCCCTGAAAAAGCCATTGCGTTTAATTCGACTTAATTTGGTCAAAAATACGAAACCTACTTGTTGCAAAGCAGATAGGGTCGTTCGCATTCTATGCAACATCCCAACCCATGGTTTGACTGCGTCCATTCTTGTCCAGCAGGTTGACTAGAACTAAGAGGAGGGGCATCTTCCTCCTTTTCTTCCACCTCTTCTTCATCGGGCATTTCTTCATCCTCACTCTGTGGTCAAGTAAAATGTCTATAAGTTCTTTGTTTTGCATTTCGGACGGCGTATCAGCCAACTGTAACCTAGGCGTCCACTTAGAAACTATCTTGCTGTAGAAGTTGAACATGTTACACACCCAAAACGCAGAATGCCAGTCATCATCGCCTATCTCACCATAATCGTCCTTGACGCCACAGAACAAGAGGTTTAAAAGTGACTAGTCATTGACTGATATTGGTTAGCATAGTTAAACGGGAATAAAGACCTTGGCCTATACATGTTGTATAGCGTTCCTTTAGGTTAGGTAGAAAATAGTCATGAAAACATAAAAATTAAAAAAAAACGAAGAAACGGTATATCTTTAAACCGGGGAACTATTAAACCAAAGTTTATCAAGAAAGACTTTGTGTTTCCATAATTGATTGGTTAACAATTGACTAATTGGTGTTACACGATATGCGATCTTTCAATAGTTTACGATTCGTTCGAATAGCACATTTCGAGACAGAAATTTAAAATTGATGGCGAAAATCAGTTTATGTGACTGTTCAATAATCCGCTTACGTAGGTTAATAGTTAACCATTTCTGCTACACCCAACACGTTTGTGATTACAAGAAAATGTCACACAGCGATGTTACAGTGTTAGCTTACAACCAAGAAAACAGTTTTACAGTTTGGCCGATGCAGCGACTAAGTTTCCACATTGCGACTTGTTGTTTATGTCGCTTAGTTAGCCATTACAACCCGACATAAACAACGATTTCGACAAAGCTTATTTAATAGATTGTCTTTCCATTGGAATGTACACTCCCATTATGGATGAATATACACAGTGACCCTTGATTGTTAGATCACAGCGACCCTTGATTGTAATTCTGACATGACGGGAGTTCGTTCTGTGTGGAATTTGCTAATTATGCTTTGTATCCAACAATTGCGGACATGTGAATTAACTGCAGTTGTCTAATACCTCGCTCAACCTGCTGTGTAGCAAAACGATTTTGTCCTGGAAAGAAAAGTTTCCTAGCTAGTACCTTGCCATCAGGATATTCATCTTTAGTCTCATCATAATCAACATCAATTAGATCCTCTTCCACGTATTCGTCGTCATCATCATCATCCATGTCACCATACTCTGGTCCAGGAACGAAATCCATTTTCCACGGGGTTAGTTGGTAAATTGCCAAACCTTCGCATTTCGCTCTGATCGACGGAGGAAGTGACGTAGGTCTCACGGGCAGCTTGAGATTCTCTTCCCAAATGACGTCATCCATCACGACTGGCATATTCGCTAACTGTCGAAGAAAACACGTCAGGATTCGTTGGAATTGTGTCTAGCATATGCACTGTTTCCAGGTTTGTTCTACATATCTGACAGAGAACTTGTATGTAGTGAATGTATTGCAAACGTTTCGACAAACGCTGTTGTCATCATCAGTGCAATGTACATCCTGCATACAAGTTATGAATAGCAAACAAAACTGAAAGAGGTACAGTATAGTCTACTTCGTAGGGGCGGAAAACTTACGTTGGTATCATTCATAATTCTGTCCATGATTTCTTGTCTCGGAAAAACTGGAGGAACGGAGTAACCGTACATTCTGTCATCACGGATCAAGCAATGTATCCCGTCCTCCTCTCCNTGGTATCATTCATAATTCTGTCCATGATTTCTTGTCTCGGAAAAACTGGAGGAACGGAGTAACCGTACATTCTGTCATCACGGATCAAGCAATGTATCCCGTCCTCCTCTCCAACAATAATGGCAGTGACTTCGTTCTGTCAGCAGCAAAGAAACTTATTTTAAACGGTTATGCCAATCTATGCAGCAATGCAATTGCTTTCAAAAATGTGTTTTCTTGGCTAAAACTAAACGCTTAGGCTCAGAAATAGACGCATTTTAAGCAATTAAGCATTGACACACGAGAATAAGTCTATCAGGTAAAACGATTGGTAAAGGTGTGTGCGTTTGTTACTTATCCTTTGGTAAACATTCATGTTCAAAACGAAAACGAATAACAAAGTTTACCATATTATTGTTGGCTTTGATCTTACTTAATGATGGTATATCTACAATATATATTTACAAACAATCAATATATTTCACCATTCCGTCGCTAAGGGAGTCGGAAAATTGGTTTGGTGCAACAGTTCCACATCGGCGAAGTATTGTGTGTTCAGCTCGGTTAAATTCGATAGTTCCAGTTGATCTATGTCCGTCGACTGTCATGTGAAACTCATATTTGTTCTTCTGCTGACAAATAGGATTTCATCGTTTTGAAGCTTATTAAAGTTTTTTGCAAATTGTCTAACTTAGGGTCATTTGTGTGAACAGGATTTTGCACGCTTGAAGCGGGTTCAGAAACGAGCTTCGTGCAGTTAACCGGTGTTTTGTTAGAAACCGTCTTTTACAGGTTAAACGCCGAAATGATTTGGCGTTTTCGATTTTTTCTATCAAAGTATACTTATAAGTGTGATGAATATGACATGCACGTAAAATGACAGGCATTTTTCACTTTTTGGGTAAAAAAATACCTAACGCAAAATTCTAACTTACCACTGCTTGAACGTGCAGAAAGAAAAACACCAGAAATCCGGTAAGAAACACAACCAAGAAAGTGCTTAAAAGCAGTAGACAAGCCCTTCTTTGATGTCTCTGGTTCGCAACCTATAACGGAATCAGTATTACTTCAATATTTGCTGTACAGAAAGACGAACGTATGTTGTGCAACATTGAATGAATATTGCCTTACCTTTTTATGAGGTGATGTTATCAATACTTCCGTCGAACCATTTTCTTTCACCAGCAAGTCAACCTTATTGCTGGCAACCATTTTAAACAGCAATTGTCAGCCTGAATCCTAAGGTTGGTAAAGTACTTCACACAAAAACAGGTTCTTGGATTAATTCAATGTCAGGTTGATGCAAACAGCTAAGCATTCATTCGCAACAATGCACAACCTTGCCAAGGACACAAACAAGCTCGTGTAATCCAATTATCTTATTTGATCGATCTGTTGACGCAGCCATGCAACAGCAAACTAACAACGCTTTAGTTCAAGTCTAGTAATCCAAATGCATGTCTACTTGGGAGCCAACAATCGTGTTTAATCAAGCCAGCAACACAAATATTTTGCTTTCAGCAGTGTGGTAATTTCCCAACAGGGCTATAAACCTGCACAGTCACGGAGCTAGCGTTTAAAAATGTCAGCCATGAAACACGACCCAGAATGTATGCAGTCTAAACCAGAAGTGTTTACCCATACGACGCACGCCCAATGTAGTTTTCTAAGCTAACTTTAACCAGTTAACGTTGGCAACTTCATCATTTGACAACTGACAATGACTTCGATGAATATGCATCAAATTCAAAGCAGGTGATACCTTGGCTCCTTACAAAAACTGCGTTATCGTTTAAACAATTTCACTGTGCTAGTGTTCTAACATAAAGTTTGTTGTATCAGTGGCAAAATACTCCTCACTATTTCAAATAAGCCAGCAAAAATTGTGCCCAAGCTGTTACCTGTGCCGTCAAGAAGGCAAACAAAACCCAGAGCTGTTACGCTTTCTTTTCTTTGTGCGAGCAATCGAAGAAAGAAACCTGACATATTTTTCTGTCTGGGTCTTAACAATGGCTCTCCCCTCGCTTAAAACCCACCTTAGCACGGCACCGACCCGCTCTAGCACTCAGCACACAAAGTCAAGGTTCAGTGAACGTGGCCATTAAAAAGTCGTTGGCGCAGAAACTGTTAAAAGGCATCATCTGTGTGGTTGTGTCGACACAATGCCAAATGCTGGTAAAACGACAAGGAAATTGCGGCTTGTCACGCAACATTTGTCACCTAGAACGGGACTAAAAACACGTTGTCTCCGCTTAAACGGTTGTTTGGCTTTGACTTGAGCCCAGTGGTAAGTGCACATTTACAACTGTAGTTGTTTGGGAGTACAGCAATGGCGTTTCAAAAAGCGTTGTAGTAACTCAGTGCAAGGTTTGTCACGACGCAAAGTTTCAAGGAACATTGCCGCAGCAGTCCTTAACCGACACGTTGCGTTTTAAAGCCTTTTTATATTACATAGCGGATTCACCAGGGGCTGAAACACGCTGCAGGTTTTGTTTGCTCTCAAAAACTGTACCTTTGTGCTGTACCACCCAATATACAGTGTTCTAGAAGTCCTATCATCTTAAATACTTTAGGTAGTTTACAGGCAAAATTCCTTCAGCTAACGTTTGCAAAGCTCGCCTCAAATTATAACCCGAACATCCTGTATTTTACAAGCGTTACAAATATGTCATCAAGAAGGGTCGTGTATGTTGCAGTTGACCCACACTTCCTCCGATAACCTCACGCGGACCAGTGCCGCTGTGTGAACCTGCTGTGCTGAACACGTGTGAAAACAACATAGCCAGACGCATGTAGAGCGACACCATGTATAGATGCCGTGTTAGGCCGTAAAACAACAAAACAACGTAAAAAAGGTTAGAAAAAATACTGGCACGTCACATTGGTCGACGGGAGTGTTGCAGAACCTGTGTATAATGGCAGAAGTAATAGGTTGCCATTTGGCAAAGACATACGTAGCGAAACAGGTATGGCACACTTGAGTGTAAAAAACAGGTAACACGATAATATAACGCGCTCTGCACGGAAACTCAAACCAAAAGGCAAGCACAATAAGAAACGTCAACTGAAGTTCTGTACAATTTAAGTAGTTTATAAAGCTTTGTCCAAACGTTAGTTACAACATGCTTAGATCTTAAAGCTAGCTTGAAACAATTACATCCACGCCTTTCATCATTATAAGCTATGCATAGCCGGTGCTAAAGCACGAATACTGAAAAGTACCTTTTGGTGCAAAACGAAATTCACTTTGTGCTCTGACGTAAGATGAATCAGCATTCTCGCCGCAACGTCAGCAAAATACGGGTACGTAGGCAACGGTGTAGAGAAAAATAACAGGCTTGTACCAAGAACAACAAAGACACAAGTTCAGCAAACGCATTTTCAAGCAAAAGACAACTTCCCTGCAAAAGGCGCTTCACAATTTTAGTCGGGTATCAAAAATTTGGTAAAAAATCCGGCACTGCATCGGGGGTAACGAAATGTGTTTGTTCGCATACATGGTGTATCAAAAAAATCTATACTGCCATATTTTGAAATTGAAGTGCAATAATGCCGTTTGATTAGGAATATATGAACGGGTAGACTTGGTGCACGAAAGATCCACAATATTTTTACTTTATGCTGCGAATATCCCTTTATATTCTTACTTCGGCGACACTGATTTTATAAACTGTTACACAACCACTAGTTATCAGCGACACACAAACAATCTCGCAGGAGCGTTTAAGTTTATGACAGAAAAATCGGAACATTAAAAACAGATTAACGATGTCATCATATACCGCATGATGATCAAACAAGTTTGAACGTGGTTCTATTCCATATTAGTTTGGCCACGCCATCTTGTTTTCAAACTCGCAACGCCTTCACCAAAAACACCATTGTGTATTTGATTACCAGACATGCAGTGTGTGTTTCGGGACAACAAATGCCTTAAACCATATGTGACAATAAAGTAATGATATACAAAGAAACCTAGGAAATATTGCATAAAAATGACATAATACTGACAAGGCTAAACAGGCAGCCAAAAACGTAAAAAAACGATTTTTTACGCCCAAGATCACAACCTTGGCACTTCGTAGGGTTTTTCGTCGTGTGATGTCAGAGGCTCGTCGTCTGACACTTCCACATTCGGTGGTTCCCCCGTCAGGGGATCGTCGTTAAGCAGGAGTGCGTGTTCGGACGAGTGCGCGGTAGTCCCACGTTCAAAGTATATGCGATCGTATCCGATGGTCACGTGATCCCCATTGGCAGGCTGAGTACAATTTCAGTAATAATAAATTTTGTTACGAGAGACAAACCAAAGTCACAAACGAAATGCGTGATGTAACCATGAACTCAAACGACCAGCCTAGCTAAAATTTCCCGGCAAGATGGCCTAGTGGTTAGCGCGACTGCCTTGTGCTCGCTAGATTGTGGGTTCTAATCCCATCCCAGTCACTTGCGCCCAAATTTGCAGTCACCATTTTAATAAATCGAAAAAAAAAAACAAATAAAAAATGATCCCACGGCACTGCAATGAGGCAGGTAGCTCGACGGTGGACTCCCCCCAAACAAATCAATTGTTCGAGCCTTTGGAGTATTTTCAACACTTATTAACACCAACATTTGACAGCAGAGACGAATTTTCACAAAACACTTAAGGGTCAAAGTTAACAAATTAGTCAAAACAATAAGATGGTCACCATGACAACTAACCTG
>QXVZ01010843.1:0-18854 GCA_008931825.1 Phallusia fumigata | reverse complement strand
AGGAAGGGTTAGACCAAAAATGGTCAGGTTCGCACCCTGTAAGACAAACGTGCATAACGATGAAAATTAGACACAGAAAAAGGAACAAACACCGTTGGGTTGTTACAGTTCATTTCCATGCAATATCGACAGGCGGCAAAACTAATGTATAACTATTAGCATTTAGGGCTGTTCCGCAATAACTTCCCCTTTTTTACATGTACATTTAAAGCCATAGCGTACCGCTAAATATGATCGTTTTTAGTAATTTGGAAATTTAAACGAAATGTTCACGGTGAACGGTTTCAAAAGCCAGACAAGATTTCACCTGCCGACAAAATTCCAAATGATGATTTAAAGTAGTAATTTAGCGGAAGAGATTAGTGAAATTTCCCTTTCCTGTGGAAAAGCACTTTCGTAATCCAATTATAGCGACGATTCGTGAAGTCCCAGGGAAAGGAAAAACCCGACCTATGTGCGGTCTTTACGCCTATTCAGATTTTCACTTATAATCTCAATAACAAACAAAAAATTAAACCTTGTTTGGGGTTAGCGTAAATTTCCAAACAGTGAACACCCAAACATGATGTCTCATGGTTTTGAAATTGGATTATAGGCGATTGTTTGGGTTTTAAGTATGGCAGCTAATCGCAAATTAATACCAAAAATTCTACTACTGATTTGTTCATTCTTAAATATTACATTCTTAATCTTATTTTCATTTTTTTCACGGGCCTTTGGTCGAATGGTCTAAGGCGCTTGACCCATATACTGACATTCTTAATCTTATTAGTTTTACACACGGCCACATAGAAAAACAGCACCAAAACCTTTGGAGTTTTACAAGGAAACGTTTCTAGTATGTTATAAATTTGATTTAGCACATAGCCACGTAAATTTGTTCAAAAATCGGTCGCCTTGTTTTCTGAACGAAAATCTTGGAACAAAATAAATTTTCAATGTACTATTATGTCCGCATAGGACCCAAAATGGAATTGTGGGCATCATACATTCTTTATACAAGTGCACGAGAAAACAATGACCTACCATTGCAATGAAGGCTGCTCCAAGCATCCCTGTGTTGATGTATCGGGCCATCACATCTGATTTCTCCTTGCTCCTAACTTCATCTCTGCTCTCTTTCTCTTCTTGCCGTTTCAACTCTTCGCACTCGCCGCCGGAGGGAGTCGGGGAGATTGTGGTTGTGACGACGTCATTATCCGACATAACGCATTTTAATGACGTCTCATATATTTTAAATTGTTTTAACCAACTATTTCTAAAGAAAAACAGATGTATTGAATGGATCAAATATCCTGATAAGACTACGTAACAAATAGGAGTTTAAAACGGCTTTGTACCGCGTTAAAAGAGATTTTTCGGGCGCTGTGGAACTGTGTAATTATTTACCCGAAACGTTTGCATGTGAACAGGAAATTGATTTTTTCGTCAGCTGATAAAGACCCCATTGGGCGTGACTAAAAAAACAGCCCCTTTGCTGTCGGTCAAAGCCACAAGAACCGTGTGTATAAATTTAGAAACATTTGCGCTATCAAAACAATAGAAGGCTTGGCTTATGCACGACTTAATCTAGTTTCTAAAGGTTTTGCGTTTTTTTATTGTGTGCACAAACACGCCTCAGCAGTTGACTGAACGAATCTCGTCACAAAACCCACTTTAAGCAAACAAGGTAATCAAGCTGCTATATGAAACGACTAACATCACAGCGTTTTGAACTCAACCACAAGCATAACACAACTGCAAAAAATTTTCCTGACGAAAAACAAACTTCAGTGTGACACACAAACAAACAGAAATGTTCCTCTGTCCTATCTTGCCAGATTTGCTCGGAAGTTTAATTCAGGAAACGATCAGATTGCAACACTTTCCTGTATATTACTCAACGCGACCGGCAGCAACAAGTATTTCACCACATAATCGCGCATTACTTCAATTCGCCGTCGGGCAGCAGCAGCTGCAGAAAGCCTGATTCCGATCAACAGCAGCAGCAGTCGGATATCAGCCGTATCCTTTGCTGAGCCGCTTAAACCTAACCTCACTATAATCGCCTTTCGCCTTTTTGCGTGCGCTCGGCTTATTAAATCGCTGATGTTGTGTCGCGGGTTGCTACGAGCTTCCTGAAAAGCGCGGACACTGCCGGGTCACGACAAACCCCAAGGCAGCATTCGATGTTACTGAGGCGAGGGAGGGAGGACCGCGAAGCCTTTGTGTTGCCTTTTTTCTTTTTCTCTCGTTTTCGTTTTCAAGTTGCAGGCGTGTTTGCTTCTGCGACGAGTTGCGGCGACTTTTCAGAACTTTGGCCGCGCAACTTACCACAAGAATGTTCGTAACGCAACAACTGCACACTTGAAATGAAACTGCCGCTGCCAGAAACAGTAAATTCTGAATTCACCAGCCGTTTATTGTTACCACGGTGGTAAGGCAGGTATAACTCGACTGGGGACTCAGTGCGAGTTTAGCGCATTCAGGCGTTGTTCCGCCAATTCCGAATGAATTTCACTGGAACGCTAAAGAGCGGAAATTAGTCTGACACTCCCCAGGTGTAGTGAGTATACCGAAACCAACACAAGCTCAAGTAATACATTGGGTGTGGCGGTTTCGACTATATACCTTCGGTTGAAACTCACTCCACTTGTGAGATACGGATGCGGTTGTAAGGCTCAGGGGCTCATATCTCGACGATCGGATAGATTTGAGCAGCTTTTAGAACTAAAAGGCCGCGCATCATATTCGGTATTGGCAGTGACGCTGCAAAGATTTAACCTGTAACATTTTGTTTTGTGAATATTATCTACTAAAAAGCGTTTATCGGAATGGTTTACTGCCATTGGCCCCTTAAACGCATGTAAGGGCTCTATGTTGGCAATAGCTTATTGCCATAGGTTTACACATAATAACTGACCTGTAAGCTGCCCCAGGATTGTAAAAAAAACGTTTGCCCAGACTAGTTTGAGATGCAAGACAGATAAAAATCACTGCTGTCAAGCTAGCGTGTGTTTTTGCCTAAAAAAACATACCAAGATGCGCTAATTGGGAACACATAGGATTGACCAAATGTTGCCCAGTGCCCACAAAACACGTCAGTTTAAAGGACAATTTTACAGCAAGTTTTTACTAAACATAAGTGGCAGCGTCGTAGAATCGATGTTTTTGCGTAAGTCAAAAATTCCTAATTTCGAACACAAAACGTAATTAGCCAAGAGCGCGACAAAAAGTTGATTATTCCGGTTCTTATGCGAACCGAGCCCACAACTAGTTCACACGAAGCGCATTTGAAATTAGGACATCCAACATACAACACACCTCCTACCAGCAAATTAGGTGTTTACAAACGGATATCTACCACATGACAAAGTCAATGTTCTCGCAGATAGAAAAACCAGCAAACTGCAATTGGTAATTTCCAGGCTGAAGTCGGAAACTGAGAATGATTAATTGACGGCTTGTGGGCAATATATACGTCAGCTCGCTGTTTGATGAAAATCAAAGTGCCGTCAGCGGTTACCCTGCGGGCAGAACAGTCATTTTTTTTCTGCCAGATCTGTCACTTAGGAATTTGCTGACCTCATCTTCCATAAATGAAATATTGAATTTCTCTTCGCATGCCAAAACACACGGCCCAGGTTTGCACGTACCACTATTTGTGTTGAAATACTAGTATAACGCTACATAATTACAATGTGGCGGGCATTAGAACATACGATTTCTTAGGATATCAAATCGTAACATATATACGTAATACAACTTTTAACACGTCGCTGTTAAGCAACTGCATTGGCGAAAGGTGTACGCTGCTGTTTACTGTTAAGACCGCAATCAGCAATATATCCTTTCTTCACGGTGGCCCGATGCATTTTTATGTTTTCTAGAATTTTTATCGGTCGCATCAAACACAAAGAAAATTCCCACTGAATATCCAACCATATTCTTTTACGTTTAATGGTTATCCTCATTAACCAAATACCTTACTAGACAAATGCTTCTGTAAAATGCACTTTAATTTAACGTGCACCCTCAGGCATATTTAAGGCATTTTGAAGTAATTTCACTTTTTGCGAATTTTGTCTACTCCCTGGAAGCCTTTTAGGCCAAAACTGTATTCTTTCGGTGCCAAGCCTTTTCGCTTTCGCCTATTATCTCAATTCTTTAATTACGCTCTCATCAAAAATGATTTTAGTTTTTCATGTGTTCGAAAATCGCTTTGTGTTCCACGAAAATGGTTCATGCAGTGTTTGTAATTCGCGTTTGGTTAGCATCACCAGCGGACCAACTAAAATGTGCCCAAACCCATTTACCGCCTTGAAATAGCGGGTCGCACACGCGACGTAAGCTAAAATTCCTCACACGTTGCCCAATTAACTGAACCAGTCATCTGATAAGATTTGCAAACAAGCAGCAACTTAGTTCTGCACGTGCTATCAGCAAACAGAGAGCTGCAGAAACTATATCAATTCAAAAATTAAACGAAATTTGATACAACGAAATTGCAATGAAGTTGCTCGACGGGGTCATTAATACGAACTTGAAGAATTTCTGTTCTGCCTACCGAGGGTAAAAATTACAAGAATAAACGCAAAAGCTCAGTAGTTCCTGCGTTATGTGTCGGCCAGCTTTTAAACGCAGTGTGCAAGTTTTTAAATTGTATCAAAACATTATTGACTTAGCGAGCCATGTTGATGCGGTCACTACTCCATGTTTTTGCGTTTATTTTGGTAGGGTAATCATTAAACAATTTTATTGTATTGTCGAACTCTATTTAACGATACACAGAGATTGCCTCACGTGGATGAAAAAGTGTGTTGAAATATAAACTTGTGAATCATTTGGCGTGCCATGAATAATCAGTTCGCGCGCCACCCGTAGCTGGAGGGCTAGGGGTTGCCGACCCCAGCAGTACGAGATCGATTCGCTTTGGTAAACAACGACCACTTTAAACCCGAGTTCTCGGAATTGGCGTGTGTCACCAGCCACGTGGGACAACAAGCGTAAGGAAAACAGAACACAAGTGCTTTCAAATACAACATGTTTATCTTTTGATTCGAACGCTGACGCCGGAAAAAGTTTCATTTTGCGCTGACGCTGTGACTAGCGGCTTTGCCTGGCATAAAATACAGTCGCGACAAAAAATAACCGTAAAACGATGTAGGATACTTCTCCCGGTTCGTAAAAACATGTTTCCAAGTTAAACCACCTGCTGGATCAGGGGTCGGCAAACTAACTCACGAATTATGTATCATTGTCAATAACTTCAAAAAAGGTTCTGACAGAATCTGTCTCTCCAATAGTAGGCATCTGCACATAGACGATCACTGTGTAAACTCGATTCAAATGATAACAGTGAAGCTATGCCTCAAACACAAAATCAGTCAATGGCTGTTCGTTAAAAATGAGATATATATTTCACCTGAGTAGGCATTGTCAGACTCTAAAACATACAAACAACAGGGTGATAAAAAGGTTGAACAAATGTTGATAACTTCGCGTGACATGTTGACGACGTCACTGCTTTTAAACCGGGGAGATCACAATATGTAGTGGAGTATGAACACGTAAATCACTCGAACGCAAGGGTCCCTGTTCCGGATAAAAGGCGCAACCTACCTAAGTGCATTGGGGACCGCATGTACTCCACTTCACACAAACCGGTAAACGCAAGTTGTTGTAGCGCACTCTGTGTTTTGGATTTGGGTTCAATCGGTTTCACAAGAAATTTCCTTTTGGATAGTGTTCTTGATTTTAAAGGTTAATCTTAGGAGAAAAATGCACACCACACTCGACTAATCAGATAAACGTCCAAAGTGGTCTAAATGACGCAAACGACTCGATTATAAATAATCCACAATTATGTCATCCTTAAATACGCGTTTCCTAAACAAAACAAAATGTCCCTAAATAAAAACCTTTAATCTGAGTCTTAATCACACACAACTGTGCTAAATTCGTCCGAAATCCACGACAAAAACTATAACGTAACTGATTTGTCCAACTGGATTTTACTGCAGCGCGTTAAACATAGCTTGATCCAAAAAAATGTGCCTTTTACTTTATTGCGCCTTATAACGTTTTAACGTTGCGCAGTTATCTACGGCTTGATGATTGGTTTAGTGCAATTGTGTATGATTACTTTCACTCAGTGAAATAAACTCAACCCAAGTCAATACACTTTTGCTAATCTACTTATTTTGTGTACTTTCAAGGTATACAACAGTCCATGCTACAAACATTGTGCTACGTTCGACTACTCAGTTACTAGAGTCGTCATAAAAACAAGTTTAAAGCCGATATCCTGAGTCCAGACATGTTTTTAGATTTGTGATCGCACGTAGAACACACACACGTATTAATAGGACGCCAGCACACAAAGACTTTCGGTTTCTCAAATAGTTTATTGGTTGTATTTGTTTATTTAGTCCTTTTACGTATAAAACGTGTTGAAATATCTCCCCCTGCCTGTTAGTCACGTTTTCAGCACGTGGTTTCATTGCCAACCGAGTTTAAAGGCGGATATGAAAATCTTCGGTTGTAACTAATCGCAACTTTTCCTTTCTATCTACAACCGAATGACTATCTTTGTACCCTTTTACCTGCATGTGACACATAATCAGCGAATATCTTAGTTTTACGGTGAAGTTGCAGCGCGTTAAACCTTTGCGCCACTATATCCTCTTTCGCCAAGCGAAATAAACTCATCTCAACTCAACTCTAGTGTAGGCTATGCAAACACATTGTGTCCTTGTTACAGCCAATGCTTAGGCTTTTTTGAAAAAAAATGCTCCCAAAATTCATGACGATCTGTAAGCTTCAGCACAAGATCCACACACACTTTCGTCTGACAAGTCCCTAAATCCGCTTCTCTGCACAAAATACGAAACAAAAGCCAATTTATAGCCATATTCTGTTACCGCTACAGCACTTAACTGCGTTAGCCGACACCAAAATGACCGCTTATTTGTCTTTGATGTCCCTAGCAGCATTATAACCTGCATGGATCGGTGAACTAAAAAATGGCGGCATCTTTGCGAACCGTACGACTTATTGTACTTACGTTTTAAGCCTGCCTTCGCGTTTTACCTCTTACTATTGAAATATTTATTTTGAAAAATGACTACGGCACACTTTGTTATCGCAGAAAATGTGAGTTCACATTCGCTTATAAAAACAACCTACATCGCATTTTGCCATTAAATGTATTTTTTTCCGGTTCCTTTGTAAATGTCAAAAATCATTGCACATAATCGGTTACAATTAACACATTTACTTCTTCTAAAACGAGCAACAGTACTTATAGACAGAAAGCAACCGCAAAACAGAATAAAACACGTGTACCCAAAATAGGTTCTCATGCACAAGGCACGAAATTGTGGTAAACTATAAAAAGCATTGTTTCTAATGTAAAATATCCATATATCGAAGTAACATACTCCGTTTTAGCACTGACTGCATTTTTTTAATTGCCACCTTATGACTAACAACCGCAAAACAAAATGGTCGCCGTCTAATTTTAGAGTTGACCCGGAGTAAATAAATCTACATGATAACTATTGGAGTCAATACCTTGCTGTAGGAAATTTTTGACGTTTTTACAAGCAATGTTGTCATCATCAGAAAGATTGTAACGGCAAAGTTTATTAAACACCGTAATTGAGAACCTATTATTCTGATTATTCCTACAGTATCCATAGCTAGTTTAAGGACATTGTTTCGCACCATATCGGCATTTTTGTCCACTATTACATGATTTAAAATATTTAACATATTGAAGTAAAATCACCTGTAATTTCACGTCCGTCCTTTTTCTAAGAAAATCGACAAAATCATTTTAAAATGACGCATCCAACAAGTCCTACTTGCTAGCTCTATGACACACCGTAAGTCCACTAATTTTTGTTGGCAATTTGTATCCAGTGGCTGGTGCCACAACCGGTGGTGCACCAAAGGGAAATAAACTCAACTTAACTCAGCTCAAGTTCCGAGTGGCATTTCGGCCTTTTGTTGATGTCTCGCTTTTGACCCGAAAATTAAAAAAAAATCAGTCGAAACCAAACTGTTCAATGTTATAAAGCAGCGTTCAAAGGTTTACAAACGACAAATAAAAAACACATGCGCAGTGACCTGCTCACAGTCCGCCATTTTGTCCAACAATTTTTTTTACGTTTTGTCTTGGATTATTTCGTAGTGTAAAAAAGCATTGGTTTGGTTTGAAAATAAACATTTACTTTAAAACGGGACATATGTTTAAGATTTGGCCAAAGTATTTGACCTTTTGACTAAACGGTTGGTTTCGGGTCTTAACCTTTTCACTCCGTGCAGCATTGGGTTTAGGACGTTAATTTGCAATTTGATTAGGTTACACTTTTCAAAAAAAAAATTTATTCACAAGCGACGTATGTTGTTTATTTAATTGAGATGAATGTGGTGGGCAAAACCGACATGTTTTTTTATTTTAACATTTCGGCGATCAGCGGTTTTTTAGCTTGAAACTGGCTCAAAATTTTAACCAAATATGATATATGTAGGCTAAGCCAAAAGGACAGCATTATCTTCAAATTTAACAAATCTGCATGTTTAACAGTCCTCTTTTATACCACTAATAAACCTGCAATAACTCCGTTTTTGTATTTTTTTTCTAACGTAGAAGCAGGCAAAAAAAATCTCTTCACTTACCTTCGAAAAGACTATCTTCACTTTTATAAAAACCCAATTTTATATACCGTCAATGACACATACATATGTAATCCAAGTAAGATGCATATGTAGCCTGGTTTTAGCCTCCTACTTAATTACATCGTTTCGACATTTAACGTCTTTCCTTGCCAGCAGCCATCGCTGTTCGGCTACTTATAGGCCTAAGTTTGTGGGCAACACGTGTAAAATACAGGCGGGGCTTTGCAAAAAAATCTCAAAGTTATTGTTGTTAGACAGTGGGCACACGCGACCCCTTTCCGGAACCTTGGTGAGTCATACAATTTCCAGCTCCAGCCTCCAGCCCACAAAAACCTGTTTTTGCTGCTGCTGTTTGCGATCGCATTCCGCCGCCATGGGAGAAATGCATTGTATCGCAGACGCGTATTAACGTGAGGTGCGTTTCCCCACACTGCGCTATTTTGGTGGCCTTGTGTACGCCCACACCTTGGTCGTTGTAGATGAAAGATTCGGCGTTTTGGTAACGTTTACTGGGAAATTTGTTTTGGCGCTTGCACGCCCAATCAGGTCGTCTAGGTATGTGGAATAAAATACTACACAAATGTACGTGGGCGAACCAAAAGAACCAGAAATTTTTTCATTAGGTCCGGTTGACATTTAGTTTTGTCGTACAGAATGATATCAACGGTGCAGAGAGGCGAATCACGCCCAGCAGTCATGCCACTGGACCACGCAAAAATTTTTCGAAATGTATCACAATCAAGCGTGTATCATACGGTAGCACATCGTTTACTTGAATATTTTATACGCATTCAAGGATGGCAGTGCGGTATGTTGGTACCTTACGGTACGCAGTAAACATCATCAAAATCGACGGTACGGTGGTATGGTACGTTAAAATTTTTAACGTTTGGTACAGAGTTACGCTGCNTAAACATATTCCTCACTGTACTTGTTTTGTAAGGCTGTCCACCATTTGAATGGAAGCTCTTTGCTGAAATCAACCCAAAAATGTCACAGCGACAAGAAAATGATGACCGACTAGTTCTTGTGCTGCCGAAAACGGACCAAAGCCTGCACTGGGCTGCTCTAAAGGTAAAGTAATAACCAGTAGTGTTCTTCACATACTTGTATAGCAAACATATCTTAGCAGCTAGACAAAAAACTAGAAAAATTTATGGTTTTGAAATCACCTAAAGCAGTTTTAAATCTCCGACATATTTGATTGTAGATAATGCCTATGTATGATTCAGCTAATGAGGCCAAAGTGAAATAATCTTTCTTAGCTAACAAGGCAATTAACAAGCATGTAGTCATGTGAAACCAAATTCTCAATTTTGTTGTATTTTACTCTTTCTGTCACAGAAAACCGAGAACTGCAATGGACTGACGCCAGATGACGATGGCAGTTTGGATGCTGGGGGAGAGGGCCTAAAGAATAGACCAAAAAATGGTGTTGAAAACAATGGGATAAACTTGCAGTCTCATGGAGACAGTTTGGAGGTTAAATTGCTGAAATAAAATATGCTATTTAAACATGTTTCGTTTAGTTTGGGTTTGCTAAAATAAAATATAACATACTTTTTTTGCACACTTGATTACTTTTTACACAAAAGTGTAAAATGTTTCTTACCACTTTATCCCCTCCCCAACTCCCTTTACTCTTGTTTATTCTTTATTAGTCAGTTTATTTCGCGTTTAATCTAGAAACAGTCGTACTAAAACCACTGTTTCAATTCGAAAAATTATGCCCAAAGTTTGTTCATTTTAGTTCAGTACTGGTATGAAACATTGACTGAAGGGGTGGCCAAACCTACTTTACACAATAGCCACACAACAAGAAATTTTAAATCTAATTTTCTCACATTTATATCAAAGAGTAGCCACAAAACCTTATTCTGTGTTGGAAACATTGTAAATACTTCAATGAAAATAACGTATTTACACACACTTTACAGTACATTATTTGGGATAAAGGGTCACACACTTTGTGCAAAGAGTCCAACATTTCCCAACCCTGCTATAAAATAACTACATTGTTTTTTTCTTTTATAGCAAAATAATACCTTCAATGGCCAAAACACCAATTGCAATCAAAGAACAATGGCCAATGTTGGTATGTCAGGGGGTACGATGGTCACCCACGGAATACTAAAAGGCGGAAATCAGACCTCCGCCTCATCACAATGTCAGAAGAAAAGTGCTGTACATTGCACTTGCCATGAAAACGGTATTCTTTATTTGGTTTGGTTTACACTCGCATGTTAAAATTGTACATCTTTTATCATATGATGTGATTGTAAATTGTATTTTTTGTGCTTAAATTAGGGGTATGCAACCTCTGAATAGAAGTTGTGCGACTTCCAGAGTGGTGGTGGTTTTAAATGTGGACATATACTCTTTTTAATTAAATTTTACTCTTTTTTTCTTCAGTAAATGGAATGTTTCTTGTCAACTTCAGAAAATAATTATTTCACTTCCAATGCAAAGCCAAACTTTGTCAAATGATGTTGCCACCTGTCGTCTAATCAATAAAAGTTGGCTTCTAGTCTATCTTAAATAATGTTTACCCTTATCTGTTTTACTTTATGCAGGACAAGACAGACAGAATGAAGGATTTAAACCACTTAAACAGATTAACCATGAAAGCCACAAGCTAAAAACAGTTAAACATGACTGGTATGAATCGGTAAGGACAGTGTCATGTGTTTGTTTGTTTGGTATATTTTTGTAAGAATGCATAAGTTGTTCTTTTGTTCGTTCAATGTTTCCTCCTAAAATATCAATAAATTTTTGTGAAAGATTCCTTTTTTAAAAACACATCTTTTTGAACTTTAAGGGTAATCATAGTCTTGTCATCACGATCTATGTTTCTCAACTTGATCCACTCGGCGTCAGCATTGTTTACGAGGAGAGGAACTTGACAATCTCAATGAAAACAGGGTAAAACACACTATCTTCTCCTTATTGTTTCTGTTTACATGAGCCTAAAGGGGTGTATATTGGTTTTGCTTGGTAAACTGTTATGCTTCGTATTCTACAAGTATTGACAATCATGTTTATTGTTTGTGACAACAACGTTGACAAAAACCTTCTTCGTTTCTTCTAGTGATGAAAAATTTCACCTGAAGCATGGGACCACGATGGAAACTCCATTTCTCTGGACTGTTCGACTGTTGTACGTTTTTCAAATGTTTTTGTTCAATTTGGTAATGACACATGGAATAACTAGCAAAAAAGCGAACAGAATTCACTTGTTCATTATTTAAAAATGTCTGATGGTTGGGCTCTGATAAAAAGAAGCCAAAATTTCCCTGTTAATCACAAACACGATCCAAACGCCCTAATCTTTCCCCTTTTTAACTGAAGCAAATTTATTTATTGAGTTAAATCATAAAATGTATTATTTTGCGCAGCTCGGAAATTGAGCCAGAAAGGGGGAGCCATAAAATTATGAGCAAAACTTTGGAAATCCATTTGCAGAAGCGGAAAGCAGTGAAATGGAAGAGTCTACTTGAAATTGGTATTTGCACATAATTGTTTTTGCGGTCAGTTTTAATAGGAGTGTTGGAATGAATAATTATGGATCATTTTTTTTCTGAAGTTTTTTCATTTTTCTATGTAATTCTGGTTTGTTCCCACAATTTGTTCAAAAAACATTCCTATTTCTTCAAATTTGCACACGTGATAGATGGGTATCTAAAGTTGAGCACTGTAAGTTTTGACTCCAGTTGTCCCATTGGTTCACTCAGGGCCCTGAAAATGCAAAATATGTAAAAACACCAATATTTAATAAAGTAAGTCACCTAGAAGTTTATTATTTTGATATTTAATACAATGCAAAATATTTGAAAGTACGTGTGTCGTGACTTTTGATTGGAATCACCCATTTTTTATACCGAATATTATTGTTTGTTCACAGGCCCTTCAGTTCAGACATACTAATCTGAATGTATTAAGTTCGGCCATAGAGTTTAAATCATTCTTTTGAAGTAGAGATTGTAATTGGCATTAGGTTAAAAATGTTTTGGTTAGAGGTGATCTTTAGTTTTTGTTTATATTTTTTATCTGAATCGTAAACTTATCAAGCCCGATTAAACCAATACCAACATAATGTGGGTGTTAACTATATATCCAATGTTATAAACGGAAATAGTATGTGTGGAAAATGACACTTGGAGGTCATAGTGTGTGTGCAATGGTAATATGGAGAATGTCACTTTTCTGGTGTTTATGATATTCACGAACTAAGTTCACGAACTTTAGAGCATTGATTTTACCTTTGGTCAACTTCCATTTACTCTGTGACTTCTTACTTTATTAAACTGCCTGACCTGCCAGTGCTTTTGTGACGAAACAATTTACGAGGAAACATTTTATGCAGAAAAACCATGTACAACCCAAAGCAAGAATACAATGTTGGATGAGAAAAATGGATGGACGAAAATTAGACAAGGTGCTTAAAACATTAAGAAAAAAATTGTTTACCATGTCGTTGTACAGTGGTACACAAAACACGGACTTGAAGTGTAGCCTAATTAAAAATATAACAGTCAGAGAATTTTTATGTAGTGAATACAATGTTTGGCAAACGTTTCTACAGTTTCTGTTTTTTTCAATTCTACAACTTCTGCATGTGCACAGTTATGTTATTAATTAAGTTCAACAGTATCTCTGGAGTTTTTTGATTCTTTGTAGATTAAGGTTTTTGCCAAATTGTCTATTTTATCGGTCAGATTTTAAATTCAACACTGTTACCCCTTGGTTATGTTTATGCTTCACAGAGGAGAAAATGGAGCAAGAGGCTAGTGATGATGAAAGCAGACCACAGTTACCCACAAGCAGTTGTTCACGCTTCAAATCTTGTGTCGACCCAGTTCTCAGGATTGGATATACAGGTTTGTACTCGTTCATGTCCCAATTAGCAAGTAAACTGTCTATGGTAGAATCATGGTTGGAGATCTTTTGTCATCCAGGGCTTGCAGCTGTTTGTCTGTACACAGCAACGCTAATACTATAATTTTGAATACAGTATTGATTTTATCACTTGTTTTTAGAAAACAACAATACCAGCTCTTAAAAAAAGGGACAAATGTTTACAAAATTCCCTGGTCTCACATTAAGCAAGCTTATGCAGGTCTCACATATTACCTTTTTTACCTCATTTTGTCCCCTGCAGGCGCACATTACTGGATATATATTCAACATCTTTTGTTAAAACTGAATAAGATTGTTGTTTATAATGTACAGTACCATATAGCTGCTGCGTCAAAACAGTTTTTTAGTCCAGTAGTTGGAAATTTTCATTGAATCTGAAAACTCAATTGCATTTTTTCAGGCCTCAACAATCTTGGCAACACATGTTTTATGAACAGCGTGATCCAATGTCTTGCTAACACCACTGACCTGAATACCTATTTACTAGGTAATGAAATACATTTTATTCTAGGAAAACATTTCTCTGATTACAATCACAAGTGTTTGTGAAAGTATTTATAGTGGAGTTTTTTGCAGCCTTATATTGTATTAATTTCTGACATATGTTTTCAGGAAACAGTTTTTTCCATTCTTGAAACGATCAAATGTATGCAAAACCTCGTTATGAATAAATATATGTTGACTTTATCACATTTATCCCTGTTTAAATAGATATGTTTGAAGCTTACCCTAGTGCCACATATCACCTCATCTCATTGTGGTCACAGGCGGACATTATCGGAAAGACATCAACACAAAAAACCCACTTGGTATGAAAGGAAAAATGGTGGAGGCTGTGTTCGACTTGTTTCAGGAGATCTGGTCTGGCAAGCAAACGTCATTTTCACCAATTAAGTTCAAGGTAGGGTCAGGACCGTACCAAGCCTTTAGGGCCCTTTTTTGCTCCACATACCTAGAAATACGGGTGCATATCATTATGGGGACATAACACCCCAAACGTTTTGGGTGGTGGGGGACTTGTTTTCATTTGTCCCCTTCAATACTTTTTGTTTCGATTGTTTAAAGAAAATGTTACAGATTTATTTTTTTAGGGATGAAGCCCAAAATCGTGTTTAACTGTTCAAAACTGGTTTACTGTTGCAACAAAACAATTTTACACTTTTTAAATACTTTTGTTAGGCGATCGCAAACAGTTTTAACGGCGTTTTGATACCGTCTCAGCCGAAATGTAACCCATTTTTTGCGACATAAAAATCTGTATTGTGATGTCATAACTTTTAATATGACGTCATCTGCACAGAAAATACTCGCAAAGTCCCCCCCAATAATTTTAATGGATTTGCGCTACTGCCTAGGCAGTACGGGTCCCGGGTAACAAACGGCCCTTTTGATTGACTCTAAACGGCCCGTTTAAGATAATTTAGAAATACAAAATAAACTTGTTTTACCAATCTACCTACTGCATGGTCTGAAACCGCATTACATTGATTTTTAAGCTTCTTTTTATTCACGCACAAAACGACGCAATGCTTAACTTAAAACTAGTGCGTAATTTAATCGTTTACAATAGCAAGTCACAAGATGCCCTCAAAAATGTTCAATCGGGTTTGCTGGTTTTAATCGTTGTTGATCGACTGAGCATAAAACTGCTGCTAGGTGTTCTCCAAGGTGCGTGCAATGATAATCTGAAGGTCAACCATGCCTTCGTTTCGACGCGAAAATTAAAATCAAACGCTTTATACCTGAAAAAGCAAGTTCCATTATCTCATCTCTCCCAAAGAACAAAGGCCGAAAACTTGCTCGTTTTAACGAATAAATTAACTGCTACATCATATGTTCGTCACGTNGAAAATACTCGCAAAGTCCCCCCCAATAATTTTAATGGATTTGCGCTACTGCCTAGGCAGTACGGATCCCGGGTCACATACGGCCCTTTTGTTGACTCAAAACGGCCCGTTTAAGATAATTTAGAAATACAAAATAAACTGGTTTTACAAATCTACCTACTGCATGGTCTGAAACCGCATTACGTTGATTTTTAAGCTTTTTATTCACGCACAAAACGACGCAATGCTTAACTTAAAACTAGTGCGTAATTTAATCGTTTACAATAGCAAGTCACAAGATGCCCTCAAAAATGTTCAATCGGGTTTGCTGGTTTTAATCGTAGTTGATCGACTGAGCATAAAACTGCTGCTAGGTGTTCTCCAACATGCGTGCAGCGATAATCTGAAGGTCAACCATGCCTTAGTTTCGAAGCGAAAATTAAAATGAAACGCTTTATACCTGAAAAAACAGGTTCCATTAACTCATCTCTCCCAAAGGACAAAGGCCGAAAACTTGCTCGTTTTAAAGAATAAATTAACTGCTACATCATATGTGCGTCACGTTCACGAACAAGTTTGTCAACTCACTCGCCGCAGACAATCTCGTTCCGCATAATTCGGCAAGACAGATTTTCAACAACTAGAAAACAAACCAGAAAATGAACTCCGTGTTGATTACAAGTGGTGCTATTGATTTTAACAGCAAAAACATTCTTGAACTTGGGTGCACTGTTCACGGTCTTGAAAATTAACTTGACAACAAGAAAGGCAGTTAGATCCTTTCAAAGCTTTAGACAATTGCACTTGTTACATTTATTGTAAAATTTAGAAGGACTTGCTATAAGGCCTGCTAACCCATGTTATTTAAAAGTGGTGCTGTTAATTCCAACCAAAAAAATCATGAATTTACGTAGACTTTGAAGCAAGAACAGTCAGAATCAAAAGTAATCAAAACCCTGAAATAATTAATTTTCATTCAAGTGTTCTGGAAGTTTTTGTCACAAAAAATCATTTGATCATATCGGAATTTTGCGAAAATCTTTGCTCTCCTGCCCAATGTTATTATCGTTGTTATTAGATTTCCTGATCAGCACAAATTTGCACGTCACGTGGAAATCTGGTATATTGCTGCACGACCCAGTTTTCATGAATTTCATGCATATTTTATGCAGTCTTGTTAAGGCAGGGCTTTTAGTGATTTTAAGAGCTGCAAAATTTTTGTGAACCCGAACCTGAACTCGAACAAGAAGTGCATTGGGAGCAAGCGGTTCCATTAAGCTTCGTTGTTAAACAGTATTTGTTACAAAAATATATTCGAAAAATAATATTGATTTTTTATTATTTGTGGCTCATATTGCTTTCACTCTTTTTTTACGTTTTTCTATCTTACGCCGTTTTGTCTATTTGGCCATAAAAAACGAATTTAATGTAAATTTGCTCACATGATAGATACACCAAAGGTTGTACAGTGTAACTTTTAATGACCCATCAGTTAACCCACAGGCCTCTTAAAAAACAGCAATTTTTAATTCCAATTGATTTTTTATCTGATAAACAAGATCTTGCTCATTCAAAACACATGAACATTATTTGGAACTTCCCCCTCTGGCTGTTACACCGTCGTTAGCTTCGACGCAGAAAAGCTCTCCAGGTAGTATTTCACACAGTATACGCTCAAGCGTCCTATCCGGAGTGCAACTAAGAAAGTAAACATCAAGGGCAAAACATCTGGCCTTTTGTGGGGTTTGAACTCGCGACCACGGCGTTTAGGGGTTCCGGACAGAGCTACACAGTTTCGGGGGCGTCACCAACCGAAAATCGTTTACCGATCACTGTTGCCCGTGTGCATTCATTTCTGGGGGTAACTATATGATGCAAGACGCTGTCAGGCAGCCGCTACTGATCAAAACTTAAGGACTGACCACAGTGGTTTTCAATGCCGATGAAGCAGTATTGCAAGGTTTGGAACCACTGGTCTACCTAAAAATATACACTACATTTTTAATGAATAACTTAAGTATAAAGTGAAAATTCCTGACTTTTGTTCTTGTGAGTATTTTCTGTAAAGATGACGTCATATTGAAAGTTGTGTCGCAAAAAAATCTGTACCGTGATGTCATATCTTTTAATATGACGTAATCTTCCCAGAAAATACTCACTAGAACAAAAGTCCCCCCCCAATAATATCAGACATTTTAGCGCACATAAAATTCAACTAATATCTCAATAGGAAATGGTCGGATTGAAAGAACCGCGTTTTACGGACTACATGCAACACGACGCACAAGAATTCATGGCTTTCCTGCTCGACATCTTGCATGAGGATGTGAATCGAGTGGTAGTGAAACCCTATTGCGAGGTGAGTATGGTTTAGCAGCGGTGTGAAAAGTGGCGAATTGTTGTTGAAGATTGAATGCTTGCAGATTCGGCTTGAGTCGTTAATACAACCGCACTTGTTACAGTTACATGAAAAAAACCAGTGATTCTTATTCTTATTCCGTTTGAAATCGCCAGGCGGTCCTCGTAACCACTTTAGCAATTTTCGGAAATTATTTAGTGTTCTTATGTTTAAATAAACCTTTCTCATACCCCATAGGAACAGATTTTTTACACCACTGCACTAAACCATTTGGCCTTTAGTAAAAATGTACCGACTTCCGATGAGGCCTGCTCACCTATAATAATGTTAAATTTTTTCAGTCGATGGTAATTTTATTCCAATCCCCATATAAAAACGTTTTTTCTTGAGTCCCTAACTCAACTACAAACTAGATTTACAGTAAACCAATTGGCCTTTAGCAAGATTCCACCGACTTCCAATGAGGCCTGCTAACCTATAATATCGTTAAACCTATTTCAGTCGATATTGATTTAATTTAAATCATCTTACAAATCCAATTCTTGTTATCGCAACAACATAAAAGTACCCAATGTCTTTTGCATTGTTGTTCGTGTAATTTTTACACAATATCCTTTTGACCCAACTTCAGAGCCAAGAAGACGACAACCGACCGGACCACGTGGTGGCAGAAGAGAGCTGGCGCCTGCACAAGTCTCGTAACGACTCGTTCATTGTTGATCTCTTTCACGGCTTGTTCAAGTCGAAACTGGACTGCCCAGAATGCGGACATGTAGGCACTTGATTTCTTGGCAGTTTTTCACGATTTTGTTTTGTTTTTAAACTATATTGTGTACAGCTGGCAGACGCGTTTAATGATGGAATATTTTTTTAATTCAATAAAATAATCTCATCTTTTTTTTTTTTTAATATGCATCTTACAATTAAAAAGGTTAAGACAATTAAGGCAACACATTTACTTAAAAGAAATGTTGATCCTACATTTTTTGAGGGCCACTACAAATTGACGCCTTTAGCTATTAGGGAATTTAACTTGTACCTATAGATAAGGACTTTCGGTTCGATTTCACCACTATTTTTTCGCTCAG
>QXVZ01010840.1:0-19077 GCA_008931825.1 Phallusia fumigata | reverse complement strand
TCTCCCAGGTAACTAAGTTCTGTTAATGTTCGTAATTTGCATGTCATTGGAGGCAGGTGTCAACACAGAATTTTTGAACATATGATTTGGGTCTTAGTTTAGTCAACCTTTTAATTTTTGTTACAAGCTGGCTGTATTTCAAATTTATGCTATATTCGTTGACTGTTACTTTACACAAAATACAGCTAATAAGTTTTGGGTTTTTGTGAACAAAACTTTGTTTATCTTCATATCTTTATTATAGATTTATAAATGGTGATGGTGCTGTTTGACGGGCCCTGTGAATTTTAAACCATAATCTATATTTAATTTAAATGTAAACAAACAATTAAACTGTTGTGTTGGTGATGTAGATACACGAAGGGTGTTGACATGTGGTCTGTCGGTTGCATCCTGGGAGAACTTCTGCTCGGCAAACCTTTGTTCCCTGGTTCATCTACCTTGAATCAAATAGAGAGGATCATGAGCGTTATACCACGACCATCCAAATATGACATTGACTCCATACAGTCTGAATACGGACATTCAATTTTGGAGCGTGCCAGTTTGAGGTAAAATGAATATTTGCGGGTTTTAAGTTGTAGTAAAACAAACTGACAGAGAGTAAAATTGTAACCTACTGGTCACTGGAATTTTTGGAAAGGTGAGAAGTGAAACTGAAATCTGGCTTTTTAAAATTGCAGTGCAAACTTGAAGACTTTTGACAAAAAAGTAATTAGAACAAAACTAAATCTTTGTATTCTGTAGGCCACGTAAATCGTTGCGAGACTTGATACCTGATGCTCCTGAGGATGCCCTGAACATGATGGAAAATCTTTTGGTTTTTAATCCAGAAAAACGTCTTTCTGCCAAAGAATGCCTTGCCCACCCATATGTTGCCAAGTATGTCATTACTTGCATTTTTTCATTTTGTATGTTGTAAAATCAGCCATAAATTGTGCAATATCATATTCATGACATGGTTTGTTAAAGTCAGTGTGTTTTTTTACGCAAATGTAAATATTTGTGTTTAAAATGTCATGCATAATCTTGAAAAGTTTTGTTCAATAATTTACCAATTAACTTTTTGGATTTGAAAATGCCAATGAAAAAATTCATCAACAAAAGAACAAAACTTATGCTTGTACATACAATTGCCGGGTTGAAAAAAATTATACTAAGACAGTGTTGTGGGAGTGAATAAATTTCTAACATTTACTGTAGATTTCACAATTCTCGAGATGAAGGAATGCTTGACTATGATGTATTGCCTCCACTGGATGATGACATTCAATTAAGTGTTGCAGAATATCGATGCAAACTGTATGAGGTTAGCTAACTGCATAAAAATTTAAATTAAGGTTTTCCTTAACTGTCAATTAAAATTACAATGTTTCTAAAATAGATGATTACCGAAAGAAAGACAATGGCAAGAAGACAACGAAGAACTGTTCTCCAGGAAAAACAACAGGTAAATGTCTGTGCTGTTAGTTTTTTAGTAAAAGATGTTGTTTTTCTTTCTTTTGTTTGCTCCCATTGAAATTAATACAAAAACCAATTGTAAAGTATTGGTCAAAACAGTTACTAATATTACATGGGAATAAAAACTAAAAAGCTGTGTTTCAGCATGTTGACAGTGGTGTGGAAAATGAAGTTGAAACACCTCCTCCTGCTGAACCTAAACAGGTAAGTTTTTAGTTTTAAAAAAGTACACAAAATCAAAATTTTACAACAATGACTCAAATTACCCAACACCTGCCAATAAACCATATTTGCATTAAAGTGGAAAGCACATCTTCATGAACTCTTTTTTGTCTTTGTCATAAGTTTGCAGTGCTTTAATTAGCAACTGTTTGTTTCGGGTGTGGCCCACTTCAACAGGTTCGCCATCAGTCATATTATAAGTCAGGAAAGGTTCAGCATATTGCAAATGCTTTCGAAAACCACCGAGCCTATGAGCATTCAGCGGCAGACAAGCATTACCATACTAATGGTTATGTGCAGAATAATCATCAAACGCACAACAATCATTACCAAGTGACAGCTGCGGGAGACAGGCCACTCCACTATGGATATACTCATGCTACAAATGGATCACCAGAAAAGCAGAAAAAAGTTCATTTAAATGGAGTCCAGAAGCCCCCACAGGTACATAACAAGTCTGGTTTCTAAACATGGTTTTGTACCAATATTTGAATGTTGCACAAACACGCGAGCATGATTGTTAACTTTGGTGGACATGACCGAGACAGTTTTTTGAAGATAACATTTGTAATTAATGTGTGCCCACATAAATGTGCACACTGTAATTAATCAGGCAACCACAGCGCCTTTATAAAAACAAGTAAAATAAGTAACATGCTAAAATTATGTGTGGTTAAGTGTGTGTGCAATGGTAAAGTTTGTTTCAATTAAATTTTGTGGTTAACTGAAACTAAGCCGGGTTTGAACCAGCTTCAACAGTTGGCTAAAATTACTGGATCAACAAAATGTGACCATCTGTATTTCCTAAACTTACTTTTAGGGGCAGTATGGTGTCGCCTTTGGACGTACAGTAAAAATGGCAGGCGGCCAACAGAATCACAGCAGCAAGCAAGTACAGCGTGCCCACAGTGCCGGCAAAGCGGTCCAGCGCCAGGATAGTTTCGACGGGGTAAGCAATAGCAGCATCAGCCTTTACACCTTGTCCTAGGTTTATTTTGCCTGATTGAAAGTGTCCTACTATGGTGCGTGTATTGTCCCCTGTGTTTGTCTTCATTGTGCCATTCATTTTATCGAATCAGAGCCGTGAAGCGATTCGGCAACAACGCCTCAACCACAGTGCACTCAAATCGTCAGTACAAAGACATCACAGCGTCGCTGGGGTACGGGCAGCGTTTGCCGAGTGTGTGAACGCGCGTTTCGTGAACTTACGAACAATTGTCGTAGATTTGAGATAACTTTATGAGTTGGCCGAATTTGTGCTTACATTGTGTGCTACGAGGTTTGTTTGACTAACTAACTAATGTGTGAATGTAATGCGGTCTTTGTCATACTTATACAAAAACGCATTAGTTGGTTGTGATGTGGTAGGAATATACTTAATATGTATATTTTCTTACAATTTCGTCTCAAAATATTAACCAGCTTGTAACAGGCCCAAGGCTTAGTGGCGTTAATCATTGACTACAACTCTTCCAAAAATGGACATTATTAAATCAAAATGTCCACTAGTATAGACGTCGTTTTTGCACTTCCTGGTACGTTTTTCGTTTGACGTGTATTTTTTTCGAATGACTTCATACGCTAAATACGATTTTTACATTTTCAGTCGACAATGAAGCAGCGACAGCAATCGGCGCCGATGTACAACGGGCATGGCGCCAACAGGCAGCGTTCACTCACGCAGCAGTACAACTCCGGGTACGGGCACAAGATCCTGACGCGCCAGGACAACCCGACTATCAACATTTCGCGCATGGTCAGTATCTAGCAAGAGATTTAATTCCCGGTGTCGAAAGCGTATTGGCACGATCCGCTTACCGATGGCGTTTGTTGGCTGCGCTTTTTAAACCTCATTTCGCATTCTGAGCAACGCTGTCAGTTATTGTTCAAATCAAAGCGCTCCTGCGTTGTTATCCTGGCCACATGAGGTATCGTTTGCTCAGTTTTGATTTCCGTTCCCACGAGACAACGCGATACTCGGCACAGTAACCCGAGCTCGTATGCAATTGTTTGTGATCACTTTCTCCGTTATTATTTTGTGACGTCGATACGCGCGGCGTCCCCACTCCTGTCACTCTAGATCCCCTGGCACCTCGACCAATCACACCCGCCCACACAAATGACGTCATTCTGACGACATAAACCACAGATGATTTGCCGTATTTTTGTTCGACATATATAATAGTAAGGATGGGGGAACAAGATAACATTGTGACTGACGACAGGTGTAAATAATTTCGGCCTATTGAACCAAAAATCCATTCAAAAACCGTAAGGACAAAAACTGCACAACTATTGCAGCCTTCAATTTACAGGTTGGCTTCTTTTTACACTATTATGCAACATGTACTGCATTAATGCTTGTGGTGGATTAATGTTCAGTATTCTTAACGGCCAGTCGCTAGGACTTGTTGAGTATATAACTAAGCTTATTCCAAGAGTCAAAAGGCGTAAACAAACATTGGTAAGGCACAAAACCGGCAACAAAAATAGCGTATTACGGGCATAACNCGTATTTTTGTTCGACATGTATAATAGTAAGGATGAGGGAACAAGATAACATGGTCACTGACGACAGGTTTAAATAATTTCGGCCTAATGAACCAAAAATCTATTTAAAAACCGTAAAGACAAAAACTGCATAACTATTGCAGGTTGGCTTCTTTTTACTCTATTACGCAACATGTACTGCATTAATGCCTGTGATAAATTAATGTTCAGTATTCTTAAAGGCCAGTCGCTAGAACTTGTTGAGTATAACTAAGGTTGTTCCAAGAGTAAAAAGGCGTATAGAAACATCAGTAAGGCACAAAACTGGCAACAAAAATAGCGTATTACGGGCATAACAATTCGTGCGCTGTTATTGCTTGACTTCACAGCCATGCGATGCTGTACCACGTGATTGGGCTGAGAAGNGTAAGGCACAAAACTGGCAACAAAAATAGCGTATTACGGGCATAACAATTCGTGCGCTGTTATTGCTTGACTTCACAGCCATGCGATGCTGTACCACGTGATTGGGCTGAGAAGGTCGTAGCGACCCTTGTGTGGAGGCCGGCGATATTTTCCCACGCCTCATGTGCAACATGACCCGCACTCAATTCATATCCCCCAAATGTTGATAAACAAAGCGATACCGCCCCGCGTGGGTTGTTCTCACGACAATCATTTTATGTTGCAGTTTTAGCAACCGCCCACCGTCTGCGCAACATTTGTTGTGAAATGCACCTGCTGGCCNAACAAAGCGATACCGCCCCGCGTGGGTTGTTCTCACGACAATCATTTGATGTTGCAGTTTTAGCAACCGCCCACCGTCTGCGCAACATTTGTTGTGAAATGCACCTGCTGGCCAACGCTTTGGCTGGCGTTTTGTTTTGTGCAGAGGCCAGACGTATTTTAAGTCTTTTAACCTGCTGTACAGGGTGCTGTTTATGTTACCTACCAACGCCTTTGATAGTATTGTAGCATTTTTTTAATCTCAGAAACGAAAGGTAAAGTAGTTAATAACCTGCCCACGCGGTGTTATGAAACGAAATTGGGTGAAGAGTGCCGACTGATAACATACCTTTTGATAAAAGTCACGAAATGCCACAGGGACATTCGTAAATGCGTTTGTGATTTTTTTGTGTCACAGCACGCCTTGATAACTCATCTACATCGTAAAGTGATTTTATTTGTACCAGGGTGATTAAATCTGACCAATAAATCAAGCCATGTTCCAAAACAACTAAATCTAGTTTCCTAACAGTACAAGTTTTTCTAAAAGAGATTTTAGTACTGTATACCATTATGCCTTTGCCTTCCTAATTCCAGAACCCACAGCAGCGACCAAGCTCGGCAACAGCAATCCACCAAGCGGCCGTACAAGCCAACGTCACTCCGCCCCGAATGGGCCGTAAACCGGTCGCTGGCGTCATCAAGAACATGTCGTCATCCGGAAGTCCCAAACAGAGACTTGGAAGCTACGCCCAGGGTTACTCGGTCATCAATGAATCCGCTTTGACGGCAATCGGGGCGGGAGGCAGGAAGTAGCGACGGAGTATTTCTCATCGCAGACAAAACTCTATGAGCAAACAATGGTCTGTGATGTTGCATTGTTTGTCGGAATGACACAAGTGCTTGACGCGGGCGTCGCTTGAAAATACAGAGCGAATTTTTAGTCAGCGTTGGCAAGGCATTTGTCGTAAAAAGGAGACTCATCTCACCACCTACCTTCCGTATGTGATTGTTTACCAAATGCCATTAGGCGGTCAGCAGTTCGGGACGGTGCCACCAACCCCAGTGCACTTTACGTTTACCTGTCTTTGTTCTTTCCAACTTTTTGGCGTTGCATTATTTTTAAGGTTTTGATGCCAATAGGATATTTCGTATTCATTTGCACTGTTTTCTGTCAAAACCGCACTTTCTCTAAGCGCCGAATTAGCGGCCAAACTTGACATAGACACGTTACAATAGGTTGGGTGGGTATCTCCTTTCATTTCAGACCTTTACACTAATTACGGGTAAACTTTAACATATGTTGCGGGTGTAAACCCTGCGTATGGTGGATATTAGCTGCTCACTGATCTGCTGCTCTTGCCATTGATTTCTCAACCTTTGATTAAAAAGGCCTCTGTGAACGAAAAACATCAGCCCCAAATCTGTTACTGTGTTCCAAAGCATTACGTTCACGACTTTACATGTTTAAAGCCATTTACAACATGAATTTTGTATTTTTATGTGTTTTTTTTTACAAAATGCTCTATACATTTTTGTTTATCCCGGTATTAGCGATTATTTTACCGTCGTAGTCTTTCTGTATTTTGCGAAATTCTATTTGTATTCTTTCTGCACGGAGAGTTCACATTTTCTGCAGAGGGTTTTGTGACACGAAAAGCTATTTTTACGTCGCCACAATGAAAAAAATGTTGTGCAAATGCTTTGTTTTTCGCCTTATAGTATTATCTTTTTTGCCGCTGTTGTGTGCTAGAGAGTGCGTAGAGTATTTTGCGTCTATTTTTGTTGTAAAGGTTTTCGCAAATTTATGGTGCTATAATAAAAAAACTAAACTGTAACGTACAAGTCATGAATATGACTTCTTTGTCTTGTAACAAAACACAACCCTGGTGGAGGAACTCCTCGGTTGAAAGCATTTGGGAACAAACCAACATGGCCTTAGAGCTAGATTCCAAGCCCCAGTATTTTGAAACGCACCGCTTCAACTAACTATAAAAAAGAGTAGCCGAGATGTGCGCACCAAACAAACCATCCAGAGACGGAGTTTGCTGATTTTTGTGGAAATAAACCCCAAAATAATATGTGACTACGAGCCGGTGTACAATCGGTTTCGCTACTTAGGCTCAAATGTGACCATAAGTCGCGTTTCAAAACATTTTAACAATTTTTTTTCGGGATGTTAATTGCAGCTGCCAAAATATGCCAAAGTCAATCCGACTAACTATGGCACCGACTTAAACGCGATTCTCAGTGGAGTAATATTTTTTTAATCTGATACTACCAGTTTTGTTTGTAATCTTGCATTCACTTTATGGTCGATCAGCTGTTTATTTTACGCACGTGATGATATGCATGACTAATTATTAAACGGGAATATAGGGTAAACCCCTACTGGCAATATCAACAGCCTGATTGTTGTTAATTTGCAAGGTTCTTTTGAAAACCTTTCAAAAATTGGAACACTTCATTTCTTGCCACCTAGAATAAACAATATTTAATAAGTTTTGATTTTTGCAGGACAAACTTATTGTTATTCACATGGTTGTATAATTCTTTTTGATACATTGTCATTATTTTGTTTTTGTGAAGCAGGGTTTTACAAAACATAGTTTGCTACATGTATATATTGGTGCAATGATTTTTAACAAATGATGGATGAAAATTCAGCAGTTACTCTAGAATGAAAAAAAGTAAAAAATGGAAGAAGTAGTTGGAATACTCCATAGCAAACCTGATTCTGCTGAAGATATTATTGCCGCATGTGAATTGGCAACCAGGTTAAATAAAAACCCTTCCCTAAATCTCTAGTAATAGCTCTTGCACATTTTCTTAAAGTCTATTCTAATTTTTGGCAAAAACTATAGTTGTGGGTAAATAGGGTAACAATCTGCAGCAGCTTTTAAGTGCCATTTTTTACTTGTGCGTGCATCGTTTAAAAAGTACATATATGTCTTCAGGGTACTCAAAGACCAACAATCTCATGGATTGCCAATAGCTTCAAGGTAGTTTTTAAAACAAAACAAAGTTTACATGATATGATTTAACATAAAACTTCTGTTAAGGATTAATCAAGCTGATATGGGAAATTGCTTTATGGCTGTATTGTTGTCTTACACCAGCAATAGAAAATTGCTATCTTCTGTAACAGACACAATTGTTGAACTTCTCAATGCCTATCCAGAATTAAAGACACAGTATGGTAATAAAGGTAAAAGATATGACAAAATTACAATATTATAGCATTGCAAAACAAGTCATCATGTGAATAGCTGAGTTTGAGTTAATTTTGTGTGAATGATCACCAAGCTGGAAAAAACTGTGAATGTTGAGACAATAAAAAACACACACAATTAGTTGATTAAAGTTAAGCATGACAGGAGGGAACATTGGTGGCCATATCTTATTATGCCATAGCCAATGTATTACACTTACTTGGACTTACACATACACACATTGCAGGCTTGTATTTCAACATCATGGATTTTGTTCAAATATATCGAGATATCGCATGCTTGAATGATGAGAGCCTCACCTATCTACAATGCAGTTTAAAGTTGACCATAGCCATAAGTGACAACTGCCCCGACAATTTTGTTCATTGCATGAATGCTGGTGTTATAGCAATGCTTCCGTTTGCACTTAAGGTACAGACACTCTTCAAGACATTGATTGCCCCGGTATTATTACGTATTTTTCATTGTCAATGTTGCAAACAATTTACTAAAATCAATTCAATATCTTATGTAGTGATTGTCCAAGTAGCGTACCAAATGTATGTGCCTACTTACACTATAATCAGAAGATTTAGGTTTTTCAATCATAGTATTAAAGATTTGTATTTTTTGTTAGGTGTCGTTAAAGAATGAAGACGTCATGCTGTTAACACTTAAATTGCTGCATTTATTAATTGGAACCCAAGACACTAATGGTCACTTCTTGTTTGAGTCAGCTATGTTTTTTTGTGTTATTACCTGAATTTTTTTTTCACCTTAGATAGTGATGAAAACATTTCCAAGTGTAAGTCCCTATGCCTTAACCAATGCCTTGTGGACAAGGTGGACAATATTCCAATATCTTCTTGTGTATTAACTGGAATGAACAGTTTCCTGGGCCAGTGTTCGGAAATTCAACTTTATGGCATAAAATGCCTTCAATCGTTCTGTCCTATGGGTAACAGAAAGCTCTTATAAAAGAAAACTTTGCTTGTTGCAAATTAGAAACTACTGTGTTGCAGAGCATAAAATGCTGCTTGAAAATGGAGTTATTGATACACTAGTTCATGCTTCTGGCCACTATGCTGACGTGATGGGAATTCAGTTTGAGACTGTAAAATTTGTATCCATGCTTGTTTTCTATTCTGAGTATGTCTTTGTCATTGCATTTTAAATTTCTCCATACTATACATTTTCCCCAAACAATGACATGTCATATTAGGTTTCAGGATCTTTCCAATAAAATTGAGGACATTTGTTATTTGTTTTCCACAATTTTGAAAAGATCCAATGTGTGCAATGCAACAATAATGGATATTTGCTCAACAATCAAGGTACTATCTATCATTGAAACTAGTTTGAAAAACGGCACTTTACTTTTATATGTTGTAAATAACACATTTGTTTGTCTGTGCAGGTATTTCTGATGCAAACAACATCATTTGGTATCATCAGGAAAAGCAAGATTCACACACAACTTTTTGCAACGCTGTTGAGAAAATATAAAAATTTTCCGTTAAATGAGAATGACAAGAAAGCATTTATGTTGCTGCAGCATTGTCTGTATTTATTTGTGGCTTATTCTCCAGCAAATTTCAGGTATTTGAAGTAAATTTTTACTCTTGTTTCCACACCACTGTCCAAATAAATTTCGTGATAAATACATTGAATAGAACTGCATTCAAGTCATACTGAAATAAAAATTTTACAACCTTTCATGTAGTACTTGGTAGAAATAGCACCCAGGATGGGCCAATTCAGTCCCCAGTAGTTGGATTGCACATTGCCATTTTAAATGCTCTGTGCTTTATCTGGCATTTATAGTACTGCTGGTGCTTATAAAAAACTGTTCATTTTATAATGAGCACGAACATATTTTAAAGTTCATGCCTTTTTAATTAGTGGTACATTTTGATTTTTTCATTTTGTTAACTGACCCTGAAGAGCACCCATTCAAATAATTTCATTTCTTCATTATTTTTTGTCCTAGAATCATGTACATATCAAATTCAGTATGCATACAATATTTGCTTTATTAAAGTTGGACCTCACTTGTAAAGCATGTTCATGTCACATTTACTTTCAGAAACACGGCTTTGTTGCATGCTTGTGAAACTGGGTCCATCAATGAAACTTTATTTTTCTTACTTCTTGGTGCTAATATCAATGCTGTTTCTTTGTCGAACAAAACACCATTGTTAATTGCATGTGATCGACATGACATTTCTTTGGTTTGTTTGGTTTTTAATGAATTATATATTTGTGCACATGTGCTAATACAAACAAATATGTTAACTTATAGGTCAAAGCACTTATTTGTACAATTACTACTATGCAACAGTGTGGTTTTTGGAATGCAAGAATTGAAGATGTCTCTCAATGTATCAAATATTGTTTAATGGAAAACATTGATGAAATTGTACCGATTTTGTTATGGTAGATATGTCCTGTTATGTATTTTTATAGTTGAATGAAGTAAAACATGTTTACTTGCAATATTAACTGTCATGAAAAATACAGGTACCTCATGTATCGTGATCAAAATGGTGTAGTTGAATGGAATGCATTGGAGCTGTCCCACATTAAACCTCCATGGATGAGAGTAATTTTCTCATCATTAGCAGAGGTATATATTTAAACATTTAGCACATCAGATTTGACATATTTTTGTGTCTGTTTAGGAATGTGTCTCCAGGAAGAAAATGCAGTTTGGTAATGCTGGTATTCAACTTGCTGACATGTTATCTGACTTGAATATTGTGGATGTATTGGGCAGTGGTATGTTGTCACAAAAATATTAAATATTGGTATTGTGTATGTTGTTTGTTTATGTTATAAACTTTTCAGATCATGATGATGATGAGGATTTGCATACCCAATTCAGTTTTCTTACTGAATATAGGTAGGCTCTGTGCAGGTCTTGTTTTTATGCATGTGTATCGCTGGTGTAAATTCCTTTCTCACTCTTATACTTATTTTACTGTAGTTAGAATTGTTCTGTTTTTGTGATTTTTTAGATCACCAATCAAATTGCTGAAAGAATTTTTTGATGAATCTTCAAACCTGAATGACTTAAGGTAAGGACTGGCCACCAGACCTCTTTGTATGAAACACAGCAAATTTTATAGTCCAAAAAATTTTCAGTTCAATTGCACAGCAGACATTTAGAGATAGTTTGTTTTTGTCGTATGATGGAGAAATGATTTCTGAAATGGTCCAGGAAACTGATATGCAAAGATCTGTAGATAATATCCCATTTCCTCCTGCAACTGTAGCCACTGTGGATATACAAGTAAATCCATTTCTACAGCATTGTTTTGTAGGTTTAAAAAACATTAACAAACTACGTTTTTCAATATTCGTACTGTTTTTGAAAAAAATAACACAAACAAATTGTGATAGGAAATAAACATGCAAAACAACAACTTGTCAACTCTTGACTCTTTTCTATCACTAAACCGGAAAGCTGTTGAAATTCTGTGCAAAACAGTGATCAGAATCAATTTGTCCACCAATGGACTGTCACAGATTCCTTGTGGATGGCCCCAGGTAAAAAATCTGACTTAAAACTATACCATTAGTTCCATTTAGTAACAGTTTTTGTCAGATTTTCAAAAATCTTGAGGAGCTAATTTTGACAAACAACTATCTGACAACATTTCCTTTGGAAGTCATTCAAGTGTGCTCTAAATTAAAAAGTTTGGACTTGTCTGCAAACAGTCTGACTGATGATGGACTGGTAACTAAACTTAACCAAATACAATAAAAGCTTGTTTTTTCCTAAATTGTCAATTAACAATGACAAAAGTTGAAATTTTAAGATAGTGAACTTTATGAAACTTTTTATTTTGTTCTCTTTTTACCAGGTTTTCAAAGGGGAACAGCAGTTTTCTCTGCCCAAACACATGTGTTTGTTGACACTGAAGCTGTCCAATAACAATCTGACTAGTTTTCCATTCTGGGCTTGTTCCATGGACAGGCTACGCAATTTGGATATCAGTGGAAATAATCTAAAGAGTGTCTGTTTGCCTGGTAGGAAGTTAAATTTTGTTGCATTAATTCTACTCTTTATTTTCTACTCTTCAAAGCAAACTTTCTTTTTTGGTTCAGATGAAAAATCTACCATCAATGAAGCTGTGCAGTTTCCTGAATTACTGCAATTAAAATTGCAGCAAAATCAAATTGAAAAATTTGATTCTTCTGTGCTTCTTGCAATGCCCAGGATGCATCATTTGAATCTTGCATCAGTAAGTTTTACATTTTGAACAGTTTTATGCATTCAAATAACCATGTGTTTAAACAGAATAAGTTGACTGATTTACAAATGGATCTCAGTGTCAAACAAACTTGTCCCCTGCAGTACCTGGATTTGGCAAACAATGCATTGTCCAAATTTCCTGACATGATGAGCAACTTATCACGAATGCAGGTCCATTTTATATTTGTTAAATCACAAAGATTTGCTGAATTTTTCATTGTTTTTTGTAGACTCTGAACCTTTCAGGCAACAAGCTCTCTTCCTTCCCTGAGAGTTGTTCTTGGAAACCCAAGAGACTTATTTGGCTGGACTTGTCAAAGAACTTATTTAAAGACATTTCAAGCCTAGGAGAGCGACTTTGCTTGTTTTCCTGCAATACTCTACGAGTTTTTAATGTTTCCCACAACAAGATTCAGTCGCTCCCACCTGAATTAGGAAACCTGAAATGTTTGGAGGTAAGAATGCTCGTGCAAAACATTGGTACTAATGTTTTTTTTCCAATGGGCAATGTTTGTTTTTTGCTAGATACTTGATGTTTCACAAAACAAACTTCATACTCTTCCAAATGAGTTAGGAAGGCTGTCCAATTTAAAAAACCTGGGCATTGAAGGAAACAAACTTAGTTTTCACACATCTGTACTGGAAGGTAAATTAATCATTTTGTCCCTGATAACTAAAACTTATATAAATCTCTTCTGTAGGATGTTGACCCCCTTTAAATAAAACAATTATTTTTCAGGGAAAACACAAGAAATCTGTGCATTTTTATATGGACGCTTAAAAAAGTCAGTTCCTCACAATCGTGTTAAGCTTATGCTACTCGGTCATCCAGAGGCTGGGAAAACAACATTGCTACAATCTCTTGTTAAATACAAAGGTAGAAGCAGACGATTTTCTGAAGGAATAATACCCAAGTTGTTGGAAAAATCAGAAACCAAGGATACTATATTGGCAACAGTTGGTGTTGATGTGACGGAATGGACATTAAAACATAAAAACAGGTGAATAACTGTTCTAAAACACATTATTAAAATGTGAAGTGGTCATTTGTAAAGCTGCTGACAGTTTCTGGGTAGCTGGTAAATTCAGTCGTAAGCGATAGTAGCCAGCAAACATAGAATTTTGTAAACATATGAACAAATCTATCGGTTGTTGTGTTTGCTAAAATGTTGAAACACTAAACAAGAGATTATGAGACAGTTTCAAACCCTTTGCAGATCATTCCAAGTCAGTGCGTGGGACTTTGCAGGACAGGAAGATTTTTATGCCACACATCCATGCTTTCTTTCAGAACGAGCTATGTACTTAGTTGTGTATGATGGGTCAAAAGGACCCCATCAACTCGCTACATTAAAGCCATGGCTGACAGCAATCCATGCAAGAGCTGCACACTGTCCAGTGCTTATAATCGCTTCTCATGCTGATGTAATTTCAAGGTATGTTTACTATTGCAGTGTTCTATGGCAATACCACAGATTGTTTAAAGTGATGGCTATGAACGTTTGTTATGAACTTTTATCCAAATGAAAAGCTGTTGTGGCTATGATGAGTTAGCGAACAAAAATATGTTATGTGCAGTGTACATTAATGTAGTTTGGTTAAACCTTAGTTGCATTACTTTACTATTTCTTTTGCAAAATGTGGTTAGTAAACAAATATCTTATGTTTTGTGTGCAGTGATCATAGAGATGAGCTCTTTTCTGTGTTGGACAAAGAGCTCAAAAGCTTGTCTAAAAACAAATGGTTTCCCAACACCAGGACCACCCCACATGTTTTACATGAGTTTCTTGATGTCAGGGAAGGATCATCCAACATTTCATACCTGAGATCAAAGTTGGCGGATATTTTAAATGGTAATAAGTTTAAGAAACTTAAAAAGATGTCGATAAGCTGGATCGGTTTTTACAACATGCAACATTTTTTTTGTAGAATCTGTTATCCAAGGAAATCCATTAGTTGGTGGCATGGTTCCTTTTAGTTATGTGCAGTTGGAGAATATGTTACAAAAAGAAGCTGCGAAGAAGAATGAGTTTCCTGTCATTAAGTAAGTGTTGGTTTTTTTTTGTACAGTCCAATACAAACTTTCCTACATGATTTAAATTAAATTAGTGAAGTTTGGACTCATGTAAAAGCCAAAGTTTTTATATATTAGTTGTCTGCATTTTTGCAGTTCTGCTGGCATGTTAGAGGTCTGACATTTTTACCCAATATTTGCTTCTATTTGTGGCTTATTTAAAACTGGTATCAGCAGTACCACAAAAACAGTTGTTTACAAGTTGCTGCTTGTCTTTTTGTAGTTTCAGTGAACTTGCTTGTCTTGTGCAAGATTGTGGAACAGCCTACAAACCACTTTTTGAAAATGGCTCTGAATTAATGCTTGCTGTCAAGTACCTTCATCAAACAGGAGTTTTGCTGCATTTTGATGACCCTCGATCAAGCCTTTACAACAAATTTTTCATTGAACCTTCCTGGCTTTGTCAGCTTATTGCCCAAGTAAATTATTTTGTAGTGTACTTCAAAGCATGGGTTTTAGCCTCAAATATCTTCGAGGGCCAAGTGAACACTTTAAAGTAACTGGAGGGTCACACCATAAGAACTTAACTTGCAAAGGGTCAGTGGCATACTGCAGTGATATAACAATTGCAATAGTCGATTTTTATTAGAAAAGGCTATTACAGCTGTCTCTCTTAAAACCTTGCATCTGTTTCTAGCTATCTGTACTAAAGTGTATCACAAAAGACCTAGTGAGCAATATGTTATGATATCACAGAAAAGCACCTATACCACTCATCGTTTCTAAGCTTAACGGAATATGGATTTTTATCACATACCTACATGACATATTTTTTTTAGGTTATCTCAATTGAAGAGCATCGCAATTACAAATTGAATCCCTATATAAGTCCTGAACATATCAGCAAAAATCTTATGATTGAAAACTTGTTGTCCAATGAGGTTAGTTTAAATGTAAAAAATGGTTGCTGAGTTTAGATGCTCTTGTTGGTGTGCAGGGTTTTACATCTGCAGTGCCCGAAGACTTCATTCCTTCATTGTTCCAATTGCTTGAAAATTTTGAGGTAATTCTTCAACAAGATGATGACACATATTTGGTTCCATCAAAGCTTCCTCTGGAGAAACCTGAATTACCAGGGTTAACTCAAAGCTTGCTTCTCAGGTGCAGAACATTAAAATGTAGTGGTCAGGAATTACAAAAATTCATGTGGTGAAATCTTGTTCTGCAGATATTTGTCGATGGCATATGTTCCAATGGGATTTTGGCCAAGACTAATTGCACGACTTCTCAGTTTTTCATCACAAATACTGAAACAGCACAGTAAAATAAAATACAGACCCAATAAACCAGAAACTATCAGGACATGGAGACAAGGCATATTTATGGAATGGAAGTGTGAAAATGAAGCAACATTTTTGTTGCTTCAGCATGGGAACAAAATGTACAAGGAAGCAATGCAAACAGCAAGGGAAGTTACTGACAAGTAAATATTTTTATTATATAGGATTGTTGTTATTTTTTTTTTGAATTGGTGTCTGTTGCAGTTGTAAAGAAGATTTTGAATTTGTTTCCTGGTCTCATGTAAAAGATGAAGGCTTGGAAATTGCATTACCAAGATCAAAAAACTCAATAGTAAGTCAAAATTCTTTGCTATATTGTATTTGGACTGTAATTTCAACAAGAAGAAAAGTGTGACGAATTGTTTTTAGGTTATTCTGGGACAAGTTGTGGATCACATTAACAACCTTGTGGAGGAGTGGTACCCTGGGCTTCTGCATCAGGATTTGACTGGAAGTCCATTCTTTTCGCATCACTCCCCATGTTTGAAGTGCATTGATCAAACAACTTCTGATAAAAGCAAACATGTTCACTCATTCTGCATTAATCAAGTTGCTGACAGTGTTCTGTAAGTACTGATTTTGATCAACAGATATACTTTTTTTTTCTTCGGCTGATTATTTAACAAATAATTTTGCAGACATCACGCCACTAGCAGTAAAAAGTTTAGAGACTTGGTAGATGCTGGTTATCAGGTGGAGACTACTAAAGATGGTGAAATATTTGTTGAATGTCCAAACCACCCGAATGATCCTATCTCGACATCATCTTTTGCACCTGAAATCAATTTCGATGGTAAATTACAAAATTTGCACTTGAAACTGTGAATAAAAGTGACCAGTACCATTTTTATTAGATTTTGAAGCAGACCTGCGAATACATCCTGATCACCTGCAATTTGAAAGAACTCCACAGCATCTTCTTGGTGATGGGGGATTTGGTTCAGTTTACCATGCACAGTACAAAGAAAAAGATGTTGCAATTAAAACCTTTCACATTTCAGCACCTGATTCATTGGTCAGGATGTTTCGAGCAGTAAGTTCAATATTTGTTAGATTTCCAAATAAATTTATTGTAAATTTGTTTTTTGGCTATTTTAGGAACTGAACATTCTTGCCAAGCATCAACACCCAAGCATTATTTCATTTATTGGCTTTGTCCCCCCTGGATATTTAAATCAAACTTTTCATTTACCTATGTTGGCAATGGAATTTGCCAGATTGGGAGCCCTTGGCAGTCTTCTTGTAAAAATGTTTAAAATGACAGCAAAAAAACGCATGCAGGAATTGTTGCCACTTGTAAGACATAGGTAATATTAAAATGCATTAAAACATAAACATAATTCATTTAAAACAATTTCAATACAAATTTCCAAATTCTTCAGGATTGTTTATGAAATCGTAGATGGACTTTCATTTTTGCACTCTCAACATATTGTGTACAGAGATTTAAAACCTGACAATGTTCTTTTGCTTTCACTTGAACCAACCTCTGCAACCATTTCGAAAATCACAGACTATGGAATTTCTACCCTAGTTTCACCAGGTGGGGTACCAAGTCCCAGTGGAAGCCCAGGGTACAGTGCTCCAGAAGTGGTTTCCATAAAAACTGGAGGTAACTTTTATGTAAAACTGAAAGTTTTTTTCGTTTACTGTGACGTTGCACCGCTTTTCCAACTCATGCATAATGATGACACCAGCATTTGTCGAAATGTAGAAAATGTTTGACACAAAAGTACTGGCTTGTATCTTCTTATTGAAAGTTTGTGCTATATCTATTTGTGCCTATTTTAGTGCACAGGTTAAAAAAACAAAATTACAACTGAAACATATGTAGGGTTTTTAGACTTCTGAATATTAATTATCAGTATTTTACACTTCATTTAGGAAAACATAGAAGCCAAGATTTGTTTCCTTATTCATTTAAATGTGATATCTACTCATTTGGATTGATGCTCCATGAAATCGCTGTTGGAAGATCACCATGGATAGACTATGTGATTGAAGAACAAAACACTGAATCAGAACTTTCTCTTTCATCAAGTCACCCAGATGATATTGTTTTAAAGGTAAGGAGGCAGTACGAGTTATCACATGCACAATATTTCTTTATGTGTTGCATTTTACAGGGAATAAAACCATCTCTGGTATCCTCGTATGAAGGAGCTCTTCCATGGCCACATGCACAAAAGTTGATTGACAGGTGTTTGCAAAGAAATCCAGATAACAGACCAACATCAAAGCAGTTGGTTGAGGTTCTTGCAAGTATTGACTCCTGTTGCATCAGGTAAACATTTTATTTTAAGTGGGTTGTTTAAAATATAGAAGCGAGAATACCAAAATGCACCCAAGCTGTAAAAATTAAAAAATAGTTTTACTGGAAAATTACCTTTGTATTGGTTTTTTAGGATGCAGGAATACTTGAACTCGTCACCAATTGGCTTCTGTATGTGCCTTTACTCCCATTTTTCAGGTAAGATTTTACCAGTTCAGAGGAAATACAAATGTGTATAATTTGCTTCTTGCTTTGTAGAAATGGCTTCAAAAGAGGACCTGGCAAACCCCAATGCTTCTGTATGTTCTTAATTTGCTGATTTTTAATAAACTGTTATTTAATAATATTTTTGCAACCTGCAATCTTTTTTATGTTGAATTCTATTTTTAACTAGGTGATTTCAAAATGTTTAAGTGTAAAGTATGTTTAACTGCATTGTAGCCAAACTTATGATAGCTTTTCTGTTAACTGTAGGTCTCATAAGTTTCACAATTTTTACAATGTAAGCAACATTTTATACACTTTGCAGCTAATTTGGTTGCCAAACTCAACATCTGATACAAATCAACTCATCAACAGCACAATTAACTTAGAAACTTGTAAGTTTGGAAACCAATCACACTTTTGCGAATTCAGGAATTTTACCATATCAGGCATTGTTTGCCTTGTTGGTGGCCATCCCAATAATACTTCTGCCAATGAAACCTATATTGTTGGCACAACTGAGGTAATCACATGTGGTGAACTGATCACAAGTCATTTTTAATTGACATGTTTGCTTAGGGTGAAATCCTTTGTTGCACTAATGACCATGTTGAAGTTTTGTTTGCACTGGAAACAGGTGTGACTTGCATCACACTGCATGCTCCACCAGGTAAGGCCAAATTACACAACAAAATATTTAAAACAATCAAATAAACAATTTAACTTGGGTCCGCTATTTATAACCTGTACTAAAATCAGAAGAAAATTAATATTCTTGGCTGTTTAAAGACCATTTTTTTAGCAACCAGTCCATTATTTTTACATTTTTCAACAAAAAATCATGGTTTATTTTTAGATGCCCCCCAAAGTCGTTTTAT
>QXVZ01010839.1:0-26364 GCA_008931825.1 Phallusia fumigata | reverse complement strand
CAACAATAATAGCAAGCCTGTTTTAGCTGTGGCTGAAAGCATGGATGTAAATGGGTCCGAAGACAGTGGATGTGAGTGCTACAAAGTTGAGACCACGAACATAGACAAAGAAGCCTGCACAAATGGATGGCACACCAACAGCAATGTAAGTAACTTTTAACAGACATAAAAATGAAAATATACATGTATATGTAGATTATATAAGAGCTGAAAGTTGCTAATAAAGTACTGAACCTGTTAGTTAATAGAAGCAACCAATTAATTATGCCCCATGCATTGTGACCTTCAACAAATACCANTGAAGCAGATTCGGTAATGCAGTTAGTTTTACGACCTATCATCTTTACTAAAGTCTTTACTTTAGCATATGTTAATGTATTTTCTTTTTACAGAGCTGATTTTGTAACCTTGCCATTTCAAGCCACAGAATGTTACATTGATAACATTTCTCCACCGAAAGGTAAACTTATGTAACATATTTCAATGCCAAGTGATTGAATTAAGCTTGCTAGTAACATTCCTAGTAACGGCACATTCATTTTATTTGCAGACAACAAATTCTGTGGGGATTCTATAAAGAAGCTGCAAGAAATGTTACAAGATGGTCGTTTCCAAGCTAGGGTAACTGGTTACCGTAGTGATGGCCATCCACGTATCCATCTGTTCAAATGTCTGCCCAACAAGGTAAAANCACACATCCATCCTTTCATTCCCTGGCCAACTTGGAAAGGGCCATGTCAATGTGTTACTCTGAACCTTCCACACCAGATGTGCCACATCCAGTCCAAAGTAATCCCTTTTTTTTAAAGTGCCACTAAAGTTTACTATTAGATTGTCAAGCATGGAAATTTTGTGGCAACCAAAGTTTGCTTGTGGCCCAGTTTGTTTGCATGTAGTATCACTATCTGATACATTAACATGCCTAGGGTTAGGCAACATGTTACATGGTTTGTGCCAGATAAAGTATGTTTTACTAGACAGTAATAAGCAGGCAGGACATGTTTGTGTGTTGTAGTTTAATGGGTTAGTTTTTTACTCTGGATATCTTTTTTGTTTAACAAACAAAGTGAACTGTTTCAATTTATGTTTAATTTATGTTTTGTAAGAGTTTTTTTAATGAAATGTACACCCTAAATATATTTTTTAACATATTATTTTGTTTTATTGTAGTTGGTTTGATATGTGCTGTTCAACAGCAAGGGATGTGGTATCGCGCTCAAATTGTTCAGTTTTTTGAAGAAAGTGAAGAAGTTACCATAAGATTTATGGATTATGGAGGTTATGCAACAGTAACCGTAAAAGCACTGAAGCAGATTCGGTAATGCAGTTAGTTTTACGACCTATCATCTTTACTAAAGTCTTTACTTTAGCATATGTTAATGTATTTTCTTTTTACAGAGCTGATTTTGTAACCTTGCCATTTCAAGCCACAGAATGTTACATTGATAACATTTCTCCACCGAAAGGTAAACTTATGTAACATATTTCAATGCCAAGTGATTGAATTAAGCTTGCTAGTAACATTCCTAGTAACGGCACATTCATTTTATTTGCAGACAACAAATTCTGTGGGGATTCTATAAAGAAGCTGCAAGAAATGTTACAAGATGGTCGTTTCCAAGCTAGGGTAACTGGTTACCGTAGTGATGGCCATCCACGTATCCATCTGTTCAAATGTCTGCCCAACAAGGTAAAAAATTCAAAAAATAGCTAACTTGTGTGTGCTTGAACTTGAATGCTTTATTGTTGTGTAAATATTTACACAAGACAAAAGGTAGTGAAAGAAGTTTAAACTGTAAATTTCGCTGCCTTTTGTAAGCTTTCCTGTAAATTATACTACTGTAGCATTGGTTGTTTTACTACCAGCCTCTATGCACTGTGTATGCTTTTATAAAGTGGTTCAACAGCAGTATTTATTTGTTGTTCAACAAATTTTGTAACAAAAAGAGTTTAATTGACACACTGTTAAAAAAAATCAGTCCTGTTGATTTTTCTGCTATCCAAATTGCTGTTAGTTTTCTAAACTACACCTTAGGAGTGCATTTAAATTTTCTAATACTTTTTAATAAATTTCCTATACTCTTATTGTTTAGGTGCTGCTTATTAATCAAGAAATGGCAACACAAGGTCTTGCTACATGGGTAGAGCCAGCTCCTTACTCCTGCGAGTAAGATATCGACCAGCCCTCCTATGCACCACAGGCTTTGCACAGAAAATACGTATTTGGCTTTCACAATGTACGTATGATTGTCGGCCAGCTTACAGTGTTTTGGTATACTTTCAACGCCTGGTGTCAGTAGAGATGTTACTGTGATCAAAATGGTTCGAGAATGAATGTTTGGGAGGTGCCAAAACTAATGGCATGGTTTTGATACATCCATAAATAATGATTTTGATACAGAAAGTCGTTAGTATGTTAACCATGTTTGCGTTTGCTGTCTTTGCAAAACATAATTTACATTGTTAAAAAATTTGTGGCGCAAAAATTAGCTGGTCGCTACAAACAACTTTATGTCAAGCACAAAGTTTCGCTAAGCAGTGTCCTTTGATAGTTCTTGTTTTCTATGCCAATTGTTCACATGTAAAGATCACAGTTGCACAAGTTCAAAGAAAGTTGTAAATTAGGCTTCACTAAGCTTCTATGCACAAATGCTGATTCCTGAGTCTGTAATCAGCTCATGCCGATGACTTTGACATAAACAGCGCACTGTGCTTGTCGTTAAACACCTGGCACTGTATGTAAGGTAAAGTTCAGGGAATTTGGTTCTGTCTCCAATCCAATTGCTTAGAAGCAACAATCACAATCTGGTTAGGGTGTATAATTATGCAACACTTTGGTTACTTCAAATGTAGCCTAATATTGTGGCTATTATGTAGAAAAAAGATTAAATTAATTGATTGTCATGGTATAAGTAGAGTGCAACAGTTTTACTTTTCTGTGCATAAAACACCAAAATATGTGTGGTCAAACTTAAAATGTAAACCTTGAAATTCTATTGAAACTTTTGGGAGTATTTAAAAGTTTGTCTTCACACTTTGGGAGGTTACAATATTTCAAATGTGGTAAAATATATATCTGTACATATGCGCCTTTGTCCAACATTTGGGCCGATCTTTGAAACAGCCACATTTGTTTGACAAATCCAATCTGCTTTTCAGGGCAATGAAGGCTCTGTAGACACCCAATGTTGCCTATTTGTAATTTCCATGTGCTTGTTGCCATTTTTTGTTGTAGCGTAGCATTACCTTTGCAGCCATATACAGCATCAGAATGAGAATATGTTCAATTATCAGTTTAACATTTCCATTTTCTTTAGCATTGGTGAGACACAGAAGGTATGTTTTAAGAGTCTGTTGATCTCTGGTGGAGTTGCTAACAATTTTCAAGTAGTTATTTGTTCACCTGTAAACTGGTTAAGTGTCGGTATGATTTGGTTGATTTGTATAAAGTTATAGGTATTTTTTCTAACAGAAAATTAGTCTGGTTGAAGCAAATTCTAATAAATGTTACCAGTTCGAACAGAAACCTTCTGTCTTCACTTTAACTGCTCATGTTTTGGTTAGTTTGTGTAAAGTTCTGGGTATTTTTTGTGACAAAAAATGATTCTGGTGGTCGCAAATTTAAATGTTTTCAAATTCCAACATAAACCTTCAGTCTTTATAGTTATTTGAGACGTTAATGATGTTGGTAGTTTGGCGAATGCTTATTAGTACAGTAGTGCACAATGCTGTTCATAATGAATTATTTTGTTTAATACAACCAGATCATATTATAAACTGGTAAAAATTTCAAACTTGTTACAAATACACTATGTACTATGGTTTCTGAATGTTGTTGGGCCCAAGAACTGTATAGCCTTAAATTTGGGTTAAAATTCAGTTGTATCTACCATGACCTTGTATTACAAACATTGGGTATTTTTCTGTACTATGTCTTGACACAAGAAAAAGTGTTCCATTGTAACAGCGTTTGTGCTGATGATTGTCGATCCTGTGCATGTTTGCTGCTAGTTCTTGCACGAGCCCAACTCCTCGACTATTTATTTTTTGGTACTCTTCTGTATTATAGCTTGTGTTTTTCCCCAGCTGTGTGTGAATCTGTGTGAGTTGTGATGTCCAATTAATAAAAAAAGCTGACTTGCCAATGGCTACTGTAGTGTCAGGTGAAGGATTTCGCAATTCATGAGTCTGAACTGTTGCGGGTCGTCCTGGTTGGGTTTGTTGTGCTTTTCAGTATGTCGCAGGTTAATTCGGAATCAAAAACATTTTGCATCAACCTGATCACATGTATACAAACCCAATTGCAGTAAACAAACCTGATATGATAACACTGTTCATATTTACTACTTTTTGAATTTTTGCTGGTTTCAATGGCATTTAGTAATATTTTTTAATCGACTGGTTCCAGCGAACAGAGCAATACACACAACACCATTGTGTGGTTCACTGAGACCCTGAGTCAGGATGGAATCTAAATATTATATTTACATCTAGGTAGTCAATCAAGGTTGATTAGTTCAAATCTTAGCAAAAAAATATCCCATCATTCTATTGCATTGTCCAGCAGTTGCTCAGTAATCCTCTTGTCACAACAGCATACCTGCTCTTTTGTTGTAGTTTTTGTATTTCCAAAAATGAACAAGCTATACAACAGTGATCATTGTGAAGAAAAAAATTAAAGAAATTTTTCAGGACTCCTAAATCATCACAAGTTGCTAAACCAGAACCGGGGAATAAACGTTTAGCCACAAAAACACCACACCTTTGGAGCTAGAGCAATTAAATAAAATTAGTTGGGGACGAGCTTACAGCATAAACACCCAACAACAAGTTACACAAAAAATGGCGTTGGTAAAGCAAGCACTGGTAAGTTCACAGGAACAGGATATGTGTATGCAAATTTATTCATAATGTCATTGTCAGGTCTTCAGTGAGCAACCTTTGGTTGATGGACATTCTTTCCTTAAACTAACTGTTTTATCCAGGTGTTAAGAGATTAACATCGTACAGGCAAACGACAACCAATGACAATTATTTCTTAAAAGCTGTGGAGAAAGGTAAGGTAAGAAGGGCAAGGCCACGTATTAGGCATTTAAAGGTCAATAGTAAAATAGTGATGTCAAAAAAACAGAAGGAAACACGCATGAGCAAGAGCACACCAGTGAGGTTTTTTTGCAACACAGCATATGGTAAGACAGGAGCACAAACATATACACAGTATACAAGTTGACACACATGGGAACATACACTTTGGTGCTGAAAAGATCAAGCAGGAATTTTGCGACAATTTTAGATTTCAATTGGATGAAGCCGCCACTGGAATAAAACCATTTTGTTTAATTCCTACTGCATTTCTGAAACTGATAATTTTGACATGACAGTCACCAAGCAACAAAACAAATTGCAATCAACTATAGGAACATACTTTTTTTACACTTCAGTAAAAATGTGTTTTTTCCATGCTAATCCACTATAACACATTATTTTTGGTAAAATTTATGTTTAAAAAAATATTCATCTGAATAAAAAACTGACTTTCAAAGTAAGAGCAGTACTTGTGACACCATAAGAGTAAAACACAGCTTAAAACCGCTCGTGAAAAGCTGCTTCACCACAAAACTTAACACAGAAAAACATTTTCACCACCTGTGGGCATAATATATGATTGATAACATAACAGTTTTTGTTGGAGGACACATAAATGTGTATCATTGTAGGAGGTTGCATGAAAACACAGCTCACTGCCTTTAAATGCGCTGTAAATGGCGAAGTCTATGTTCAATGTTGGATTTGTCTAAAAACAAAAACAGGACTTGTAGACTTGTAAGTGTTTGCAAAATGTCTGTGTAGGCAAACTATTAGTACTGGCCTATTTCTATATTCTGTTGGTTAGGTACTAAGCAATTCACAAAATACTTTGGACTTAATTATCATACTTAAGTACATATATTTGGGTCATTACTGGGGATGGGCCAAAGCCGCAAGAGTTCTGCTTGGCTAAGCACCAAGCATTAAATTATCAATACTCTGTATCAAGTTATTGGCAACTGGATTTGTTTGGTTTGTCTCTAGTAATCATCGCCACCCTATGTTCAGCAATTTATAGTCAAAGCTAAGTTTGCCCAATGGTTGGTACTCGGTGACCAATAATCATTAAAAAGCTCTCCCAAATTTATCTGGGACTACCTGATCTGACCTTATACCATATGTAATCAACCTAAAAACTGGAAAAGTATATGCTGTCATTAGGTCAAACTTACTGGCCAACAATATCAGTCATTGACAGGTGGGAATAGGGAAACATCAACTGATGTGCTAATATTTTTGCAGTGGACTGAAAAAAATGTTGGACTTACATTTGGCAAGTCTTTGTTTGTCTAGGTTGTCAGTGGCACACATTGAAATTCCTTCAAACAGGACAAGGGCACGTTGATATTTGGTCATACACTTTTGAATGCTGCCTTCGAACATTTCATCTAGTGCAGCTGTTCGACACTGAAAATACAAGAAACCAAAGCCTTTATTAACCAGAGTAGTAAACAAGCTTATCCAAAAGTTGGTGAACCTAAAACGTGCGATGTGTAACAGGTAGAAAACACTGACATATTATGCAAACAGCCATGTGGGAGCTTTAAACCTGCTCCAACAGATAAAAAAATTGGATTTAAAATGAGTTCTTGGTATTTCTACTTGTTGGGAAATCACTTGCAAAAATTTAGGGGTGGTTGCGCATTAGCAAGGACAGTTTACCATGTTTAATAACTTACATCATTGACAGCATAATGGTAAAGCAGTCGGTCTGCTGACTTGAAGCTTTTTTGTTTCAGGGCATCCATGTCGCACTGTTTCTTGGCCTCCTGGCACTTACGACAACAACTTTTGTACTGTTTGTTGATCTCCACAACCACTGCGAAAATCATCCACAATGTCACATATATTTACTTGGTTAAATTCAATCATTATTTCCAGTTTTACTCTATTCGTTTAATTAAGTGGATCACAAAACGAAAACATAGGAATTTTACTTGGAGTTTCCTCCACATACTTACAAAGCCACAAAATCAAAACAATATATTATACTTACACTGCTTCATGTTGTTGGTAAGTTTTAAATCACCGGCTTTCACTTTATTTCTTATTGTGTGCAGTGCGGTGGCAAGCACTTGAACGGAGCGGAGGTGAAGCAAAACCTGCTCCACTTGCCTGCAAACAAAATACATGTTCAGAATAGATGTTCTTTATTGTAATAATGTTTCATCACGATAAAAGGTATTGACAAAATTTGCATTAAAATATGATCAGTGAGACAAATTTATAATCCGGAAAGCGAAAACAACAATTTGGCGTTCCTACAATTCAAATGTGGATTCGTAAAAAATCTGTCAAAAATTTATTTTAATAAAATTACACCCAAATTTCCCTTCGCAAAAAAAAAATATGGACCGAATTCAACAAAAACAGAACTTCATACCTTTGTTCTTGTGTAACATTGTGCAAAGGATCACCAGAAAATGTCTCATGTTGTCGTTTAACAGTAGATTGACTGAGAAAACCTCCTGCTATTAGCTGCGTGTCGAGAGGGAGGGCATGATGTTCAGCAACATCATTGATGGCAGATGAAAGTCGACAGTAAAATCGAAGAGTGTCCTCTGTGATTGTAGATGGGGGAGCAACAAGACTACTGGACATCTGTGATTTCTACAAAAGATTTTAAAGGGATTTTGAGACATAGGGTATAGTGACTACTTGCATGCTTGGCTCAAATGTTAGATGTTCAGTGCTCAGCAAAACAAAATACATCCACTTTTGACCTAAACCCAAGGGTTGGCCTCAAGAGTGAACAGTTTACTGATTTAACCATACATGTACCTGTGTAACACACAAAGTTGAATGAAATTTGGAATTATCATCAGAAGTAGACAAATCTGATCCATCTTGTTGCCTTGGAGGGGTGCCAACAGAAAATCCAGGTTTTGATTTGTCTAAAAAAGGGTACTTTCAGTTATTTCTATCCAGAAATTTACAAATTTATTGAATCACTGTCATTTAAACTCGACTCACATTGAGAAAGCAACAGTGTTTTTGGGGACTTTACCTGTTGGGGAATTCGCAATGAACTGCTTTGCTTTCTCCGTCAAGCTTAGGTTTGGCTGTAGGAGGTTTTTCGAGCCGTTGTACTTCATCAAAGAAAGTGGGCTGGGCGGAGAGTTTGGTGGGGTGACACTCGAAGTTATGTCAGATGATGAGTGGGCTTTGATCCTCTCAATCTCATTCGGAGACAAGCCGAGNTTGAGAAAGCAACAGTGTTTTTGGGGACTTTACCTGTTGGGGAATTCGCAATGAACTGCTTTGCTTTCTCCGTCAAGCTTAGGTTTGGCTGTAGGAGGTTTTTCGAGCCGTTGTACTTCATCAAAGAAAGTGGGCTGGGCGGAGAGTTTGGTGGGGTGACACTCGAAGTTATGTCAGATGATGAGTGGGCTTTGATCCTCTCAATCTCATTCGGAGACAAGCCGAGAGCCAATCTAAAACCAACAACGCCACTGTTTTGTTGAAATGTTTGTGCGTATTTGTGTCAGTTCAGTTTAAATCAGAATTTTTCATTAACTGCTTTTTATATTAAACATTTTTTAAGAGAGGCAAAGGCCAATTTTTTTGAGTTAGGTTTTAATTGGCCTGTGCCCAAAAATACAGATGTATATGTTCGTACCCAGCTGATAGAGCATTAGGCGCACCAGATATCACAGCACTTTGTTTTGAGTTGAACAACATTCTCATCACTTGCTCGGACAAACGACTAGAACTGTGGCATCTAAAAAGAAAACTATTGTAGCAGCTATAATAAACCANTTTTAGGAGAGACAAAGGCCAATTTATTTGAGTTAGTTTTTAGTTGACCTGTGCCCCCAAAATACAGATGTATATGTTCGTACCCAGCTGATAGAGCATTAGGTGCACCAGATATCACAGCACTTTGTTTTGAGTTGAACAACATTCTCATCACTTGCTCGGACAAACGACTAGAACTGTGGCATCTAAAAAGAAAACTATTGTAGCAGCTATAATAAACCACAACCGCAATTAAATGTTCATTGCTGCTACTAATTTTAATACTAAAGTCATAATTGCTGTTGATGAAATAGTTTGCAGTTTTTGTTACCTCATCATTGCATTGACATGATGCAGTTTTCCATATTGTACAAGGTCCGGAACAGTTTGTGCTTTGCTCATTGAACTGTGACCAGTGGGTGGCGATGTGTGACAATTGGAAGTGCAGCTTGTGCCTGTGGTTGAGGGGTTGCTGTTTTCTGCAAATGGAGATAACAACGGAGTTGTGGCCAGTAACAAATATGCGTTGAATGCAGATAAACAGGTACAAAAGCAGATGTATTTGATTGTACATTGGTGACTGTCGAAGCCAAGACTTATAACTTACCATCTAAAGGATTTTCCAGGATGGTTGAAAACTCGGCGGGTTTACTGATTCCTGATAATCTTCTTCTTCTAAGCTCTTTGGGTGACCAATCATGGGGTGATGGGTTGTCAGGGGTAAGTGGAGAAGAGTTTTCTTGGGTACATTGGATATTCCCCTCAATGGTTCCCGGCGAAGGTGTTCCAAAACTGGAGCTTGAGTGACGACGCTCCATTTTTTCAAAATTCTCCACCTAAAATCAAAATATTCTCAGCTACGTTGGTTGTTAATTTAAAGCTAGGAGTTTACTTAAGTTTGACAAAATTTTACCAAAACATAGTACATATTGACAAACCTGTGTTGGGACAGGGATAGGTGTTGGCGATGGTTGCGATGGTAAATCGGATCGGCTCGAACGTCGTGACCCTTCCACTGGGGATGAGGAATAGCGAACTGCATTTGAAGATCCTCTTCTTCCACTCAAGATAGTCGCTTGGGTGTTTCTCCTGGCACTAGGTGGTGTGGAAGGGGGAGGGGTGGCCAGTGACCGACGGCGACCACCATATGACAAAACAGGAGACGTGGCTACAAATGTAAGAGGACTGTTTCGACCAGAGTTGCTGCCTCCGCTGGTGGTTTTTGGCCATTTCTTGTTATGTCTCCCATGACTGTGGTTGTTGTTTGGCTCGAAAGTGTCAGCTAAAAAATGAGAAAAAAATTTGCTTAAGTACTTTTTCAGTTTTATTAAGTTTTTTGTAACCTATTATAAAAAGGGGTGGTTTGGAATTTTAAACCTTTTGTTGTAAACACTGCAAATTCCTAAGCACAATTGACAAAGTGCAATGGAAGGTAAAGTATGTTACCAAACCAATAACACTGAAGTCAAGTGTGTTTTGTAACAATGGACCCTGGGCCAAACAAGCAGATAAGGGCCACTCTAAGCTGAAGAGTTTCCTGAAATAATACCAAACAAAGGAAATACTGAGGTTTAAAGCTACAGCGAGCAGTCGAGTTGATATGTGGGAATGCAACATCAATAAGATTAAGGTACGCAGACAAATTTTTGTCTGAGACGTGAAGATTTGTGTAAATACTACTTTGGGCAAGTGATAATTATCAAGTATGTGGGTAAATTGTAAATCAGTAATGCCTTTAATCTGTGCCATACCAGGTATGCCAACACATTCTTTACAAATAATCGGGTTATGCCATTCGTTATGAAACATGTAAAAAACTGTTAAATTGTTACATTTTTAACAGTTTGCCCCACAGAAATTGTGTATAATGACAACACTTTATTTTTGATATATTGAGATTTTTACAGTTTGCAAGTCCAAAACTTAAAAAAATGCATGTGGCTACAGTCAGTAATGCTATCTATTAGGAGATTGGAGTGACCAAATGTATCACAAAGAAAAGCAATACACCTAAAAGACTGTGGTTAATAATAAATGTTGTTAATTTTAAACAACTACTTACATGAGCCATCAAGTGGGTGTGACACCATCACAAAGTCATCTGAGTCTTTGCTTGAATTGCTGTTAAGAGACATGGCAAGGACAGAACCGTCGGCTGGTGAATTGTTTTGTCCCATCTGCAAAGTGACGATGTTGAAAATATGTTGCTTGGATGATATTAAGAATGCAATAGGAAGCAGTACTAACCTTCGGAGAAACAGGGATAACAGTTCGTGGGTCAGAGTTGTTACTTGACAGAGGACTCGATTCGGTCTGTGGTGTCCGAATAGGCACTGGAACTGGTGAAGCTATTTAAAAATTGTAAACATGAAATTAATCATTGAATAAGATGGTTGTTCTTTAAGAAACAATAAAAAATTAAATGTCCAGGAACAAAACACAATCGTAAACCTATAGTTATTACAGTTGATAAAAAGAAAGTAGAATTAAATATTTCTGAAAATAAGTAGATAGAAGTATTTCCAAAAAGACAAGGAACAAATCAAACAATTTAATCCTCAATAGTTGATATTGTGCCAACAATACATAAAGTGCCTAAACGTACAGTGAAGACAAAGGTTATTTTGCTGTTTATTTCACTTACATTGTTTTCCCTGTTTTGACATCGGGGAAACAAAAGGGTGGTTAAAAAAATCCCGGAAACTAATCCGATCTTGGATATTCTTTTGCAACAGTTTTAGCAGAAGATCTTTTAGTTCAGCTGAAGTCCCTGGTGGAATTCTGGAAAACATCAATGTAAATCATTTTATACTTCTAATTCTAGCTAAACTTATCTGTCAAACAACTACAACTGAAAGACAGACTATTACCAGAATATTTACAACAATAAGAACAAAAAATGATGCAAGATTGCACAACAATATTGCCTAAAAATTTCCGGGATATTACCCTAAAAATTCCCCAGCAAAAATTCAGGAAATATGTACCTAGCAGAATTAATTACCACATAACGTCCTGTCACTTGAGATGTTGCACCATGCCTGTCTAAACGCATGTAACACACACTTGTCCATTTTAAGTTTTACCTGTTAAAATCCAGACAAGAGACACAGAAACATTGATGCTAAACCTTGTTCAGGCTTCTCCAATATTTTCACACTGTAACGATTACATGCTACTCAAAACTAACTCGATTAAGATCTGATCCTACTGATTGCGCTTGTGAGTTACACCACCGCAGGTAGTCAGCGGTCACATGTGGGCTGACGTATGTTTCCCCAGCCACTTCTTTCTATTGTTTAGNTTGAGATTTTTACAGTTTGCAAGTCCAAAACTTAAAAAAATGCATGTGGCTACAGTCAGTAATGCTATCTATTAGGAGATTGGAGTGACCAAATGTATCACAAAGAAAAGCAATACACCTAAAAGACTGTGGTTAATAATAAATGTTGTTAATTTTAAACAACTACTTACATGAGCCATCAAGTGGGTGTGACACCATCACAAAGTCATCTGAGTCTTTGCTTGAATTGCTGTTAAGAGACATGGCAAGGACAGAACCGTCGGCTGGTGAATTGTTTTGTCCCATCTGCAAAGTGACGATGTTGAAAATATGTTGCTTGGATGATATTAAGAATGCAATAGGAAGCAGTACTAACCTTCGGAGAAACAGGGATAACAGTTCGTGGGTCAGAGTTGTTACTTGACAGAGGACTCGATTCGGTCTGTGGTGTCCGAATAGGCACTGGAACTGGTGAAGCTATTTAAAAATTGTAAACATGAAATTAATCATTGAATAAGATGGTTGTTCTTTAAGAAACAATAAAAAATTAAATGTCCAGGAACAAAACACAATCGTAAACCTATAGTTATTACAGTTGATAAAAAGAAAGTAGAATTAAATATTTCTGAAAATAAGTAGATAGAAGTATTTCCAAAAAGACAAGGAACAAATCAAACAATTTAATCCTCAATAGTTGATATTGTGCCAACAATACATAAAGTGCCTAAACGTACAGTGAAGACAAAGGTTATTTTGCTGTTTATTTCACTTACATTGTTTTCCCTGTTTTGACATCGGGGAAACAAAAGGGTGGTTAAAAAAATCCCGGAAACTAATCCGATCTTGGATATTCTTTTGCAACAGTTTTAGCAGAAGATCTTTTAGTTCAGCTGAAGTCCCTGGTGGAATTCTGGAAAACATCAATGTAAATCATTTTATACTTCTAATTCTAGCTAAACTTATCTGTCAAACAACTACAACTGAAAGACAGACTATTACCAGAATATTTACAACAATAAGAACAAAAAATGATGCAAGATTGCACAACAATATTGCCTAAAAATTTCCGGGATATTACCCTAAAAATTCCCCAGCAAAAATTCAGGAAATATGTACCTAGCAGAATTAATTACCACATAACGTCCTGTCACTTGAGATGTTGCACCATGCCTGTCTAAACGCATGTAACACGCATTTGTCCATTTTAAGTTTTACCTAATAAAATCCAGACAAGAGACACAGAAACATTGATGCTAAACCTTGTTCAGGCTTCTCCAATATTTTGACACCTTCACGATTACATGCTACTCAAAACTAACTCGATTAAGTTCTGATCCTACGGATTGCGCTTGTGAGTTACACCACCGCAGGTAGTCAGCGGTCACATGTGGGCTGACGTATGTTTCCCCAGCCACTTCTTTCTATTGTTTAGTCATGTCACCGCAAGTAATACATGCTGGTCAGTCAGACATCAAGCAATTAGATGCACAAGAAACCGGTGAAAGGTGTCATGTACAATTTGAGGTTTGTTTACATATGGAATGGGCGCAGAACAGTCATGGCTGTAAAAGTTTTAATGCTGATTTACTCACCTTGGTACAATATGTCGACTTCTTTCATAGATGTTACGAAGCTCCTGTGGTGTGCTAGCCTAATAAGACAATTGATAACAGGTAAGTTAACTGGTTAACAGCTGCATGATTGACTAAATTAAGAAAAGAGCTCTAAATTCTTTAGTCCATTGTTAAGGTGCAGCAGTAAACATTTAGTTTTAAATAGGATTACNTAAGTTAACTGGTTAACAGCTGCATGATTGACTAAATTAAGAAAAGAGCTCTAAATTCTTTAGTCCATTGTTAAGGTGCAGCAGTAAACATTTAGTTTTAAATAGGATTACAATTTGCAAACGTAAATAGTATACATTGTATGCTACAACAGTTACTTATCTGAGGTAAAAGTTCAGTTTTGTATATACCTGGAAAGGAGCTTTGCCCACTAGACACTGGTAAATGATAGTTCCTATACTCCACAGGTCAGCTTTTGCATCATAATGTTGTGACGTTATAACTTCAGGTGCCTGTAACAAATTAAGTTGCAGTTTATAAACACACGAAACAAGTTAGATACAGACCATGATGTAAAAAGTGTGGATCAATGTCATTTGCACAGAAGCCACAGATTAATTAAGTCACCTGACTGGTTATGTTTAAAGGACATTACCTTTGGTTAACAGTGGATAAACACAATGTGGTCGTAAAGTTAAGGCACATTGGCTCAGCAGCCAAATAAATAAATAATTGAATTTGAGACAGAATTGCAGCAATTCATTGCATACTATTGCCTGGAGCTAAAAGGAAAGTGCTGTTGCGTTGGGGCAAAACGCTGCAATTAGTCTAGAAATAGCTGGTGTTACACCATGTTTTGGAAGATGGATGTACTTAGTGTTGCAAGCCATGCTCCATTTTCACTCTGAAAATGTATCTGAGCAATTGGGTATAAACAAGACACTCATATTAACCGATACTTAAGTAAAAGTAGGACTGTTGATTTTAGGGAAAACATTAAGCACATTTACATTCGAGTGTTAAATTATTAAAAAATTGTTTAGGCCAAAATTAGAGTTCAACTGCAGTAAGTGTTCCCATGGGCATAAAGCAAAGGTCTATTTTGTCTGTCACTCTTAATCAAGCCTACAAACAGTGATCTTTGCATAGAGGTCATACTTATTACCATGTACATTGGAGAGCCACAAAGTGTGGCTGCCATCATGTTGCTTTGGAGATATCTTGCAAATCCAAAATCAGCTGCAATATGAAGTTAACACAGATTGCTGATTTTTCAAGTTACTGGCAGTAACTAAATATTTTTTTGCAACTCTCTGATACAGCATTTTACTTAAGGGAAATTTAGATATTTCTATTATTGCAATCACTAATGTACTTTAGATACAGGGCAACCAAATTCTTTTAATGTAGCAAATCAGCATATATATGATATGTTGCATTGCCAATTAAGTGCATCAATCACAATTAAAACCCCAAGTGTCCATACAGCATGGGTGAATTGCAAACAAATTTCAACATCAAACTTTGTCAGCAACATTTAATTCGGGTGTCCTAAACTGATTCTTAAATCATTTAAAATGTGTCAAATTATCTCATATGTATATTAGTCGTTTACAAAAATACACACCACAAAAAAAACTAAATCAGTAGAAAATCCTCACCAATTTTTACAGTAATTTCATGTGGCTGGGGTTTCGGTGATTTGTATGACAGCAGAAGATTTTGAGGTTTAAGATCTCTATGTAAGATTCCTTTAGAATGGAGAGCAGCCATTGCTGACATAATTTGACGCAGAAAGATCCTGATAGTGTCCTCACTGAGGGTACCTTTAGCTGTTTGGAAAAAGGTAATCATTGAATTATTGATCATTACATTTTGTCTAGAGAACTGTATTTGGTTTCAGATTCGGGCATATATTTAAAAACAGAAAGATCAGTTTCCACGTCATCAAATACAAACATACACACCTTGTAAATAGTCAGCCAAGTCTCCTCCATTGCAGTACTAGAATAAAATCAATATATTTGTTGCAACAAACAAATCAAACAGCCAGCAGGGATCACACTGACATAACCAAGGGAGAAAAATTTTCCAGAGTATTCCAAAAAAATACAAGCACTAGTAAACTGATTTTTTATGGTTGAATTAAAACTTTGTTTGTTTTGAGCAATACACAGATTAGTCCTATCCTTGCAATACACATACAAGGCTATCAAATATTAAATCTCAGTCAAAGTTGGGCATTACAGATGATTCAAATAAGACATGATATCTATATAACATGTGGTTAATTTTTTGCACTTAATCAATATTGAAACAGACGTAATAGCTAGGTTTGATTTCAACAACATAACAGTTATGAGTCATGTATTATTGGTTAAACGCAAGCTACTTATGCTCTGGTAAGTGTTTACATAACAAATACCAATGTATTGCTATTTAACTTTTTTTACAAGGTATTGTGTTTTTGGTTGAAATATTTCATGTTTACTGTTTAAATCATTGTTTCCTGTGTGTGAAACATACCTCCATGACGAGATACACATTCTGGGAAGATTCCTGCACAAAAAAATTAAAATTACATGGCTGCAGATCATAAAAACACAATGTCACTGTAATTGTGCATGTTGTGATTTACTTGAAAGGTAAAGAACAAATTGTTCTGAGTATGTGTGTTTGCATGTGGTTGCTTACTTTGCATTCAAACAGCTGGACAATGTTCTCATGCTGAAGACCCTGTAAGTAAACAATAATATGTAGTATACTGCATTGATCAAACGTGATGCTACACATTATGGCTAAAGGCTACTCCAGCACAAGGAAACAAAATGACAGTCATCATTACTCAACCTATTCGTCACTACTTTTACAGACTATTTATGGGTGATATTAATAGTTTTAGTTACAGCTTGATTTTCTAAATAAAAATTAGTTTAATCTTAAACAATACTTTTTAGGTCTGCTGATTTAAAAGAATTACACAAAAAATATTTTAAAAAATGTATACTACAATGACGTTTGAAACAGAAAACCATCATAATATCATCATACATTATTTATGATACTGTATAACACTGTATAATACCTTCAGAATTTGAATTTCTTTGTCTAGAACTGTTTGTGCTCGACCAACTTTTTTTTTGCTGATGCATTTTATAGCAACAATTTTGTCTTTCCTCTGTGAGCAAACATAACACCATCACATTTAAAAGAAATTATATCACACAATGATAAGTGCATGTATATATATATGTATATATATAGTAACGAGTTACAATTAGACAATGAACTGATGACCACAAAAAACTATAAAAGTCTACACAATAGGTACCAAAACAGAAACTCATCAAAAACAGATTGGCTGCACATTTATAATAATAATGGCAGTGGTCATTACCATTTTGTAATGAAGAAGTTTAACACACCATATAGGCATTCAATTGAATAATAATAATGATAAGCACTAGTAAACATTTTTGTAACATGAAAATGAGTAAAAATGTAAAAAAAATTTACATTTAAAAATCTTTTATAGCAGTATGGTGTTATAAAGCCAAATAATCCATATTTTTGTGTACACTACGTACCCTCTTATGGCATCCTTTGTACACAAGTGCAAAGGCACCATGGCCAATTAAGTCTGATTTGCTGAACTCATAATCACCAATCGACTCCATTGACATCTAAATGCAGAGTTTTCTGCTGAATAATGCTGAAGGTTTGAACATATAATCAACAAAACATCTATTTTTTCATTTTTTACTTCCTGCATAATAAAAAGGGTAATGCCAGGTAAAAACCATATTTCAAATCCAACCAAAAGCAAAGACAAAGTTGTTATTTCAAATTTACATTAACATGTATTCATATGATGCATGCAAAGCAAACAGAGTCAGACTTCTAATAAAACAAACATAAAAATGTACTGTAGTTTTTGTATAACATACAAGTGGTACCACAACAGATTAAAAGTGACAGCACACAAGTCAGTACAGCTAGCACTTTTAACGCTATCACTTCATTGTGGACCGACGCATAATGGCTCACGACTGTCAACCAGGCAAACTAGCTGCCTGCATGTACCATTAACAGCAGAGGAAACACAAAACAGGAAGCGGAGTTTTATCTACAACACAGAACTAATCACTTTCTCGCGGACAAGTGGCTGTAATTACTGGACTGTCATCTGGCTGCCGAGCTATCTGTCTAAACGACACAACCCTGCGTTTACAATGACCTAAAACTGCTATAAACACAATACGATCTGCTTTTGTTGTGCCTCTGCTGGCAGGCGGGCATGTTTCGACCCTGCTGTTCACGAAGGCGTAATTAGGATTAATGCGCACTGTTTCGTTATGTCACGACTCTGAACGCGTTGCCAACGCAAGATGATGCAACAACAGACCACAAATTCCAATGCCCTTGACCGAACGAATGCCCGCGCAACAAATTGAGCTCTGAGCTTATAAAGTCCCCGCTACGCTCCAATACCTTCGGGCACAACAAAGAAATCACGCGTCTGCCAGCTGGGGTCATGCTTCAGCGCACCTGCACTCTCCCTAAAATTGCCCTAATCAGGCACGAAGCCACTGGCAAACAGTTTCCTAAGTCTAACAGGACGTTACGGAATAGTTTGGTGTTCACGCCNTATCTGTCTAAACGACACAACCCTGCGTTTACGGTGACCTAAAACTGCTATAAACACAATACGATGTGTTTTTGTTGTGCCTCTGCGGGCAGGCGGGCATGTTTCGTAACCCTGCTGTTCACGAAGGCGTAATTAGGATTAATGCGCACTGTTTCGTTATGTCACGACGCTGAACGCGTTGCCAACACAAGATGATGCAACAACAAAACACAAATGTCAGTGCCCTTGACCGAACGAATGCCCGCGCAACAATTTGAGCTCTGAGCTTATAAAGTCCCCGCTACGCTTCAATACCTTCGGACACAACAAAGAAATCACGCGTCTCCCAGCTGGGGTCATGCTTCAGCGCACCTGCACTCGCCCTAAAATTGCCCTCGTCAGGCACAAAGCCATAGGCAAACAGTTTCCTAAGTCTAACAGGATGTTACGGAATAGTTTGGTGTTCACGCTAAATATTAGTGGCGTTGGTGGGATTAAGTTTAGTCNAGGCACGAAGCCACTGGCAAACAGTTTCCTAAGTCTAACAGGACGTTACGGAATAGTTTGGTGTTCACGCCAAACGTTAGTGGCGTTGGTGGGATTAAGTTTAGTCGATCGATAGTTGGAATTGCGTAACAAAGACCAATTCCGTTTTACGTCACAAAGGATATTCCAAGCGAAAGGCCTCCAGGTGTTTATGACAATTGCTCGGGAAAGGCTAACGTTCCGTTGCATCATCATGGCGCAAAGACAAACAGCTCAGGGTTGGGATAACACAATAACCTTGTTTTTACGACTGTCTCGCACCAGTACGGAATTGTTATCCGTTTATAAGCATTCACATAAATAGTACAAAAACTGTTTATTCTAAAAAGCTCCTTCTCTATTCAACCTTATCTTTTCTGACTTCTTTTGGTTCATAACTTTGACAGCGATCCACACGACACTTAGCTCTTTCGACCGAAAACTGTAGGCTTGTGGTTCCGCTGTCTTTAGGAAACTAAAATCCCGAAAAAAATTACCGAAATAAAAGCACCATAACTGCCAGTTTCTGCATTTAGCATCCAAAATTTCTGTTTCGTATTCGTTTTTCTATAGTTTACTGTGTGTGTATCAAAACGTGATTTTACACCCGAAAAAGGCACTTTACCAGCCTGTGACGTCAACATCAAACGCGTCGGGTTTGATTGCGAGGAGGTGACCTTTTGTGGCTCTGGTGGCGAGTTCGTTTCCGAAAGAATGTGAAGCGCGCTGCGCAAGGTTGGCTCGAAGCTGGGTCAACACACCTAAAAACAGCTTCCATTTCAGCATGCTATGGCAGGGTATGTTTGTGTCTTTGTGCTACGCGGGGTTGGTTGTTGATTAATTGTTTGGCGAAAATGGAAAGCAACTTAGGCTTTTCCAAAGGCAAGCGTTTTGCTATTTGCCACATTTTCCTTTTTAAAATGGATTTAGTACAGTTGCGCGACGTTTTTGATTCCAATTTAAGTGCCAATTAGTACAATCATTTTTTCCTGATACTGCATTTATCACAGGTGTTACTATTTTCTAAACTTCTGTAATCTGTGTGTTAATTTACNTTACTATTTTCTAAACTTCTGTAATCTGTGTGTTAATTTACAATTTACGCAAGTGTACATGTGTTTCAATCGTTTCAATTGAAAGAGCTTTGAGATGAATAGATAACAACCATTTAGAAAATTAAACAAAGCATTGAGATTAGATCTTCGTTTTTGATGTTTGTGCGGTTTTTGCATCACCTTTGCAGAATTCCTAAACATTACGTAATAGCCTCAAAACGGTTTACACTTAGCACATCGTACAACTATTTACCGCGACACCATGTTAACTAATTTTTTTACGGGTTATTGAAGTCCGTTTGGCGTTTTTCTTGTTGTTGTCGACCAGCTTCCTGTGCCGCAGTTGTATTTACCGATAGTTGTTTTTGCGGTAACATGGTTGTGTACCCTTTTCCCTGTACATAACGATGTGCTATAACCGGCCATCCTCGTATACCAGGCGTTATTCGAATTTCGTCGATCGGGCGTATCTTTTTTATCTACGAAACCATGTGGCTTGTCGCAAAAAAGTACTTTCCATGTAGCCTACAAGACGTTCGTGTCTGCATTGTGGTTTACACGCAGCGTAACGGATGTGATATGACTTCCTGTCACTTAACTCCACTAGCAACCGCAGCTGCTTTTTTGTTTGAATGGACCTAAGCAATCTTCATTCAGTTCCTACCTATACTTTTAAGCACCACATAGTTAATGCACAAAGCAGCTCATGTAGAAAACGACAGCGACAGAACAATGCACAGAGCAAATAGAAAAATCGAAATACTGGGACATTCACCAAAAGGTTTGGAAATATTCGGAACGCTTCGGAAATATTTGCAACATGAAACGATAAAACGGTTGTAAACAAACGAAAGCGCCGGCTTGTAAATACGTGGTCCACAGACAAAGCAACTTTATACTATTGAAACTTGAGAATACTTTTTTTCTATAGGATTTCTTTACAGCCATATAAACAAAAGCAATACTTCTAAATTATAAAAAAAGGGTTATGAGCATGTAGAACCAAAATACAAAAAAGAACAGTTCGAAAAAAACTTTTAGATGCTTTTTAAAACGTTATATTCTTTGCATGGGGTTTGTAACATGCCAAACAAACGTCCCACGAGGCAACATCTGCAGATATAGCATGGCACATTACAGCAAATACATCTAAAAGATCACCATTTAAAGACATTAGGGGTATTGTGAATAATCAACTTTAAAGTATTCTATACCCAACAAAGGTTCACTAGGAAAACAGAATGCATATCATATAACCCTACGAAGAGAATCAGCTTTAAAATACTTTAACAATATCCACTAATGGCCTTTAGAAGGGATTCTATCGTTAAACCAACATTTCGATATCACCGCAATCGCTTCCTGGAAACCTTGGGAGATCTACGTCGTTTCCCGGTGGCCGAAAGTACAGCGAGTCGGCCCGGGTCGTCAGGAAGGACAAGGCTATGCCACATCTCGCGCTGCTTGCTCGGATTCTTGACACAGTGGAACCAGTGATGAAGTTTGTCGCCTTTGCTGTTGATTCCGAACATCAGACCACCTGAGCACAGATGCATTTTTTGCTGTTATTTTGCAGTTACGCTTAAAGTGAACCATTGTTGCGTTTGAGTTTGAGGATAAGTTGGCCACATTACGTAACGACACTTGCAAACATGTTGCAACGAATTATGTAAGTATTACATTTCGTGTGTTGCCTGAAACGCACATAAATTGTCACGTGACAATCAACCGTACTAAATTTACATAGCCCGACCCTACTACTTTATCACACACACGCATGTGTAACTGACTGCCGCAAAACGTACTCATTGAATCAAAGCCAAAATCGCGTGACGTTGTCTTGAACCAACGCCAATTTTTAATAGAAGTCATCGTTGTATGATAGTTCATGACCAGTAAAGTTCCGATTTAGCCGAAAACCAAAAGTTTAACTGACCGATCAAGTGATCGCGTCCCAGTGCATCACGATCCCACACTGTGACGTCAAGACGGCATTTGACGAGCTCTTTGACGCCACCTGGTAGCGGAAGTCTCATCTCCTCGCTAAACATTGGGTTTGGACTTCGCGTCGACTTTCGCCGGTCGGTTTTACGGAACGTCATCTCGTTACTTCCGGGGTCGTCGACTTGCAGACATCTGTAAGAGAGCTACGTCAGTGCAGTTGTTCTCAATTCGGGGAATTATGTTCAAAATATAAATTTGTAGCAATAAATATTTAGAGTCTAAAATGGTAATTGTAAAAGCTTAGTGCCTTTTTTTAATGTAGTGATAAAAACATACTTTTTACAAACTAAATTTAAGGTGGGGTGATTTTACCTTTGAATATCGTTCAAAGGGTTCCATGGAAAAAAAAGTAAAAACGACTGTGCTAGTGATTAACTAACGGTAAAAATGGAAGACACGAGATTTTTGCCAAAACACCAACTGCCATTTTCCCGCAGTTACAACGACGCAATCAACCATAAGTCTAAGTCTCCTACTGTGCGACGTAAACAACACGGATTTATTTACGCTTTTATCTGCGGGTCGACGTTGTGGCCTCTCGCTNAATACAAAAAAGAACAGTTCGAAAAAAACTTTTAGATGCTTTTTAAAACGTTATATTCTTTGCATGGGGTTTGTAACATGCCAAACAAACGTCCCACGAGGCAACACCTGCAGATATAGCATGGCACATTATAGCAAATACATCCAAAAGATCACCATTTAAAGACATTAGGGGTATTGTGAATCATCAACTTTAAAGTATTCTATACCCAACAAAGGTTCACTAGGAAAACAGAATGCATATCATATAACCCTACGAAGAGAATCAGCTTTAAAATACTTTAACAATATCCACTAATGGCCTTTAGAAGGGATTCTATCGTTAAACCAACATTTCGATATCACCGCAATCGCTTCCTGGAAACCTTGGGAGATCTGCGTCGTTTCCCGGTGGCCGAAAGTACAGCGAGTCGGCCAGGGTCGTCAGGAAGGACAAGGCTATGCCACATCTCGCGCTGCTTGCTCGGGTTCTTGACACAGTGGAACCAGTGATGAAGTTTGTCGCCTTTGCTGTTGATTCCGAACATCAGACCACCTGAGCACAAATGCAAATTTTTAGTTGGAGAATTATGATGTTACACTTAACGTGAACCATTGTCGCGTTTGAGTTTAAGGATAAGTTGGCCACATAACGTAACGACGTTTGCAAAGATGTTGCAACGAAGTATGTAAGTATTACATTTCATCGTGTGTTGCCTGAAACGCACTTATATTGTCATCTGATAATCAACCGTACTAAATTTACATAGCCCGACCTTGCTACTTTATCGCACACGTAAACATAACTGACTGACGCAAAACGTACTCATTGGATCAAAGACAAAATCGCGTGACGTTGTCTTGAACCAACGCCAAATTGTAACAGAAGTCACCATGTATGACAGTTCATGACCAGTAAAGTTCCGATTTAGCCGAAAACTAAAAGTTTAACTCACCGATCAAGTGATCGCGTCCCAGTGCATCACGATCCCACACTGTGACGTCAAGACGACATTTGACGAGCTCTTTGACGCCACCTGGTAGCGGAAGTCTCATCTCCTCGCTAAACATTGGGTTGGGACTTCGAGTCGACTTTCGCCGGTCGGTTTTACGAAACGTCATCTCGTTACTTCCGGGGTCGTCGACTTGCAGACATCTGTAACATAGATACGTCAGTGCAGTGGTTCTCAATTCGGGAAATTTGTTCAAAATATAAATTTGCAGCAATAAATATTTAGAGTCTAAAATAATAATTGTAAAAGCTTAGTGTCTTTTTTTAATGTAGTGATAAAAACATATTTTTTACAAACTAAATTTAAGGTGGGGTGATTTTATCTTTGAATATCGTTCAAAGGGTTCCATGGAAAAAAAAGAAGTGAAAAACGACTGTGCTAGTGATTAACTAACGGTAAACGTGGAAGGCACTTAAGATTAGAAAAGGAAATCAGTGCAGTTTAGCGACAAAAGTAATACATTTGGATTGATGTGGGTTATAGCATCCTGAAACCTTTGAAAACGGAAATTTGTTTTTAGTACGGGTACAGTTTTTACAACTACAGATTTATAAATTTTTCCAAAAAAATTAAACATGCAGTTGGGTTTTTCCGAAAAATTAGATACACTTTGGCAATATAGGATCTCTAGATGCAACAGCTCAGTGGGAGATTTTTGCCAAAGCACCAACTGCCATTTTCCAGCAGTTTTACGACGCAATCAACCATAAGCTTCCAACTGTTCGACTCAGCTTCGTGCAACGTAAACAACTCGGATTTATTTACGCTTTAATCTGCGGGTCGACGTTGTGGCCTCTCGCTGGGTTAAGCAGTCCGGAACAACGTTGGATTGTGACCACAAGAATGGAGTTCCTTTGTTCGTAACAAAGGGCTATTAGCATGCGGCCTCGTTCGTTGTCTTCGTCTTCTTTGATCTGCAGGGTGGGAAATGAGGCCGTTTGAGTGCAGAGTTAGAAATGAAAATTTATCCAGGCAAAAATGTAACTTACCGCTTGGTGGCTCTCAAGAGGTAATTCGAAGGTTTTTGTTTGGCAAGGTTCGATAAGCCGAAGTGGAACTATGACCTCTCCCAAAAACTCGTTGTGCCCGAATCTGGAAAAATCAGGTATTCGCAATTATACACGACACAAGTAAACGTCCATGCCTTTCACATACAAAGCCGTCGTTTTAATCAAAGGTGTATGTTACATTGTCAAACTGTTTTTTAAAAAGTTTTCCCAAAATTTAATTCAACAACCCTAGGTTGATATGAAGGTAGACATGTGTCTTACGTATCTTCGTCTTGCATCATCAGTCTCAATCTCTTGCGTTCAATATCACTGGTGGTGATTCCCCAGTAGGTAAGAGTTTCGTTGAAATCAGGGTTTAAAGTTTTCTTCTTGGTCTTTGTACGCATCTTGGTCGCCTGTGAAGCANGTTCAATATCACTGGTGGTGATTCCCCAGTAGGTAAGAGTTTCGTTGAAATCAGGGTTTAAAGTTTTCTTCTTGGTCTTTGTACGCATCTTGGTCGCCTGTGAAGCATTGCAAATGTGTTAGTTAAAACACGATTTTATGTCCTTCGCGAACGTTTTCTTTTTGGACCACAACAGATGATAGTGATAACCGATGATAGTGATTTGCACATTGGTTTCAGGAGTTACTGAAGTTTTGTCAAAAACAATCTAATGAAAACACTCAAGTATTTGTGAAAAGTGCGTGAAACAGCAGAGATTAAATTAAAAAATAACCCTCCCCTCTTCGAAATACCGCGATCTTGCAGAGCAAAAACAAAAGCATGCAAAACAAGAAAAAGGGAAAACTTCGCAAACGATTTGTAAGGAAGACATGGCACGGACTTTAAAAGCAGATTAATGAAAACATAAATGCCAGAGAATTTGTATGTAGTGAATGCATAACGTTTCCGTTATCACATGACGTCACCACTTGCGTCACTTTTTCCCTTTTTTGCAAATAGGCGTTGTTTTTGACATTTTGCACCGATGACAACGACAGAAATTGTTGAAAATAAATGTGTTCACTACGTGCAAGTTTACTGGCAGATATGTTTTTAAACAAATAGATTTTTCGCCGAAAACACAAAGTATTAGATGCACAGCTGCTCTGAAGAGTCAGATCGAAGATGCCGATTCTATAGATTTACATTTCGATTTTTGCTAAAAATAAGCTTCAATAGTACTCGATGGTTATTCAGTTCACATGCGAACTCAGCAGGTGGAAACAAAATCACAAGCAACATTTAGTGTGGTTTAACAGTTTAGATATTTGATAACGTGCTGATTAAGGTAAAACAGAGTATAACATTGATGAGCAACAATGCACAGATAACAAATGACGTACAATGCTGCCATGCTGGTCTCACCTCTTCCTGTGGCTGATTAGGATAAAAAGCAGATGCACAGTAAGAATTGGATACAATTAAAACCAAAACATATTTCCACACAAATACAGAAATTACGCCATCATTTTACAAGCCAACTGACACAATTTGCAATGCATTGCCACCACGTATGGCGCGGTAACATCTGGAATTGCATACACGCTTAGAGCATAGCAAAATCTGTTGGCCAACCGATTAATTACTTACTGAGAAGCAGCCCGAGCGATTGTTCTACGTTTGTTGATTTTGAAGTAAAAAATAAAGTATCCCTAGCCTTGTTTTACTTATGTTTTGGTCAAGATCCATCAAGAAGCGGGCCTGGCCAAAGACTGAGTGGATCTGCAGTTTTTAATCTTATCGCACGTTGCAGTGCGTATCGAAACGAATGTTTTTTAAAACTTCACTACAGCGCTATGGTAGTGATAGGCAAACTCTTGTTCATAAAGTAACCGTAACAACCAGGCTCAACACATTACTAATTTATCACAATACCTTTTTAACACCAGGGAATAGATGCATCTTGACGTAGGGGTCGGAATAGCCGTTGATGTCCATCGATCGCAAG